>VZTG01002653.1:1338170-1628953 GCA_013397845.1 Melanocharis versteri | reverse complement strand
TTTTTTTTTTTCGTGAAGGGGCATTTGGTCCTCTAGCTGTAACACAAGAAAGTGGTAGCTGGAGAGAGGAACCAGAATTGAACACCGTGTGTTGCAGTACATGTAAAAGGCCATATGAACAGTCTACAAACGAAGAGCAGATTGCAAAGCGTGCAAAACATGATGAAGTACATTCAGTGAGCTCAACACCAACAGTCAGTGAAGATAAGTTTTCATATATGGGTGAGGTCTTTGATCATTCCTTTAATTCTTTTCATTTGTTTATTTTCTGTAACAAGCAACAAATGTAACTATTAGAAAGCTTTTAGGGAGGTTTGTATATGGGCAGCATCAGGCCCATTATTTTTTTGGAATGAAAACATGAGCCATGATGGATTTGTTCACATTGTCTTTCAGTGTAACTTTGATTAGTTTTAACTGGTATCAACATATAGGTTAATGATATTGTTATAGGTGATTTTATGCATGTTTGGGTTACAGGCTATATTCAAATGTTTTGATGTAGGTGGGAAGTTTTGAAGAAGACATAATGTAGTGAGAAGTATGGGACTTGAGGCTGAAGTTCTTGAGGCTGACTGGTTTGACAGCAGTGAGGGCACAGAGCTGCAGTGGGCCTTGTGGTGTTCTGCGCTGCTAGTTCATGTGGCTTCTGCAGTTACCTTCTGGAAGGGCTCTCTGAGGAGGGAAGTTTTGGGGATTAATATGCTGGCAAACATTTCTTTCATCTTGAATAGTCCATGTTTTTGAAGAAGTGCTTGAATTTCTGATTTGGTAATTTTTTTGTAGGTGACTTTACAGTTGTTTATACAGATGGTTGTTGCACTAGTAATGGACGTAAGAGGGCACGTGCTGGAATAGGTGTCTACTGGGGACCAGGCCACCCTTTGTAAGTAGCTTGATGGTTGGTTGTTTTTTTTTAATATATTCTATTTGGTTTTTATGTGATTTACAATACCAACCGCCATTTAAATATGAAACTGTGCTGTTGAGACTCAATGACAGTTTTATGAGACAAAGGAGATACTGAGGGTAACAGAAAGCAGTTTCTCTGGGAAAAATCAACTGCAAATAATATTTTAAGGGGCTGAAGCTAGAATTCAAGTCATGTGGAAAGTTTTAAAATAGAAATTGGTGTGCACAGAAGCTGACAAATATAATGTCATGTCCAGAGCAGGTCCAGATATGCAGGTTGCTCTATGCAGGTGAAAGATAGAGCTAGAATATCCATTCATCCTTATTTATAAAAACAAAAGTAACACTCTTGTCTTTATTTTTTTAATGTGTTGCTATTACACACCATTCTGAATGCTTGGGTAGCTAATCTACTATTTGTTCTTTGGATGCAGAAATATCAGTGAAAGACTTCCTGGACGGCAGACTAATCAAAGAGCAGAAATCCATGTAAGTAGCAAATGCCCTGAAATGCTTCTTCATGTTAGACTGCAGCTGCACTTCCATGCCTATTGCAATTCTGGTTTCCAGAAACCAGAGCTCTAAGGGAAGTATGCAAAATACCCAGAGTTATGACCAAACAAATAGCTATCTTCAAGTTTCATTGGTCTTTATTGGCTTTGAAAAAGATAATTCACCTTGAGAATTCCCAAATGTCACCAAGCACAGCTGTTTAAATAGCCTTACATTAGGAAAGTGTGGCTCTCAAATCTGTATAGATTGCCTTCATTTTTAATGTGTATGTTTCAGGCCTTAGAGTGAGGGCTGCTGAGTATTGGTAAAGAGGAGAGGCAGCTTCTTATGATGGCAGGATCAGAGTATCATAATCTGTAGATAAATATAAAACACAATTCTAGGCTCCTGACTAACTTCTGTTGGCAACAGCAGATTTAGTCTTCCCTTCTTGTCTCCTCTTAATTATGCTATTGCTGCTATCCCACACTCCATGTTTGGAGATGAACTGAAATGGGCAATTGATTTGCTTAAAAACTACAAAGTTCATTTTAGAGACAATTAGAGGTGGTGTTGGTGTGCCAGTGGTCAAACTTGTCACTAAAGAGCTTTTCAGTTCTACATCCGCACTCAGCCACTTCTCCCTGTTATATTTCAGAGCACTAAAAAAAACCTCCAAACTGTTGGAACTGATATAAATTCTTCCTCCTCTAAGCTTTGGAGAAAATGCCTTGGTGTTGATAGAGGTTTTGATAGTTAGAAAATGGGTCAGAGAGCTACTCCTTCAGCACAGAGTTGAACATCAGAATGTTAAGATGTTTTGTTTGCCATTGAAACCTAAGTGCCTGCCTCTTTGCCTGAATCATAAAGGTGTCATCTGCATACATAATTTTGGGATCCTCTACACTAAAACACGTTGATAACTACTGATGGAGAGGTTACTGTAATACTCTTTGTAGTTCTGTGTTAGCATCAGGTACTTCATTGGTGTTTTAATTCCATGTGGTCAAAATCCTTTTTGAACTGATTGTATTGAAATGTTCTTAAGGCAGCCTGCAAAGCAATAGAGCAAGCTAAGAGTCAAAACATCAAGAAGTTAATAATCTACACTGATAGCAAGTTTACTATTAATGGTAAGTTAACGATTTTTATCTTCCTGATACTTAAAGGCACTGCATGCTTTTTCATTACATAAGACCCACAGAACATTCTGAGTCCTCGAGAGAGGAATGTAAGGAAGACAGTGCATAATTTATCACTCATGACTGCTTGGGGGAAAACTTCAGAGTATCAGAAGTTGCCTGCTAACTGCATGAAATACAAGTAGAGTCAAAGTGTTACAGTAAATGCTGACAGAAGTAACAACAGGATTTCTGTCTTGAGGTGTTCAGTATGACACAAGATCTAGAAAAAATGTCCTTCATGTATAGGCTGTTAAGGCTCTACTCAGGAAATTACTTGGAAGTTGATGTGGTAACCTGTAGGTTTTTTGTTGTTTTGCTTGGATTGGAGAGGCTGTTTTTAACACACGCCTGTGAAGTACATTCAAGTTTTCTTGCTTCCAAGCTTTTAGGTTACACTAAAAGGAAGGAATAGGAAGAATAGCCAGAGGTGATATGTGCTCAGAGTATGTATTAAAAGTTTCACCTTCATCCAAAGACCTGGAAAACTTAATTTTACTCTCTATAAAATACCATATGAAGCAGCCAATAAGACTTAATTTCTGAAAAAAAACCTTCTTCCTCTTTCCTCAAGATCTTCAGGTTTTGTACCTGTCATAATCTGGAACTGCATAAGTATTTTTTCCTTCTTTTTTCTCAATTTTACAAAGGCAGTACATGTTTTTGTTGTCAGATCACTTTGGAGATTTGATTTTGTGGGGTTTTTTTGAAAAAACATTAAACAAAAACTTAGTGCAACTTACGGTTGAAAATTAAATGTTGCTCTTTTACTCTTTGTTTTTGTCTTAGGCTCTTTGGTTTTGCTTGCAGTTTCATTTTGCATTTTGGGTCACTGTGGTGCAGGTTCCATTCTTGTTTAACCAAAGTTATTTTGTAGATGTGTCTAGGAGTTATTATCTAAAAATGCCAGAGAAGGAGGCTTGTAGTTAAGTACAAATGGATGTAGTTTGGTTTTTAGGAGGTTTTGCATGCAAGATGGGTGATTTCCTATTTGGTTTGGGTCATGAAAGCAGTAAGGATGTCTTACATTTTCCACACCAGCAAAGATATTTAAAAAAAAAGGATCTTTACTTAAGGAGTAATACAGAAAATTGTCTGGCGAGCAGCAAACTTTGCTTACTTTATCATCAGGCAAATCCTTAGCTTCAGTTCATGAGATAATTTGTGTACAATGCATATACAAGATTGTAGTCTTTAAATTAAGTACCTGTTTGGGAAAACATGATTGGGTAATTCAGATAATAATGAATAAATACAATCCTGAAAGACAGCAGCAGAGAACCAAACAAGAATTATCTTTTGTCTCCAATGTTTTTGCCTGAGACTTGGTACAGAGTTAATGTCTTGTTAAAAGGCTGTTGGCTCCATCTTGGTCTTTGCTGGTTTCCCTTATGGTGATACTCCCTTTGCACAGGTATTACGAGCTGGGTTGACAACTGGAAAGCAAATGGCTGGAGAACAAGTTCAGGAGGAAGTGTAATAAATAAAGAAGACTTTGAAAGACTTGATAATCTAGCAAAAGACATAGAAATTCAGTGGGTAAGTTCCTTGTGTCTTATCCTTAATGACATAAACATGTTTCTGGTAAAACCTTAAAAGTGTGATCATAACTAAGAATTTTGTAGAGCATAATATTGTACATCCTTAAGTAAAACTGCAAATACAGAAAAGCTGCTTGTTGTGTTTAAAACAAATTAGCAACATAACCTAGATTTTTGGAACCAGTATTTCATTTATCTAAATGAACATTCGTATTTGTTTCCTGTTTCTTATTACTGCCTAGAAAATGCCTGCAATAATTATTTTTAGTTTGTTAGTGCTGTTAGTAGATGCAATTTCTGTTCCTGGAAATCTAACCTTAGAATATAACTGTCTTTTTGTGTCATAGCTGAATTTCTGTATTTGCTTTTCAGAACTCTTTAGGATGCTGGTTTGTTGGAGTCAGTCAGGCACATGAGTGTCTGTAAACTGGGAAAACTGGGTGTGTGTAACCCCAAATAAACTAACTCTAGTTTTCTGTGCCTGAACTGTGTTTCTTCTCAGAAAAGTTGGTACGAAAAGGTCTTTAAAATAACAATTTTCAAGCTGTTTTGCTCTCCAGTAAAGAAGTAAACCAACTTCTACACAGCTATTGCTGGTAAAACGTACTTTTTTGTAACCTCTAATATCAGTGCTTACCACTTGAGGGAATATATTCCTTCACTTCTTAAATTTTAGCCTAATTGTGGTACAAGACCACTGATTTGAGAAAATACGAGTACAGTTGACTTTGCAGCTGCTAATGGCATGTTTACTCATGTCTTTACTCTGTAGAAAACAGGATCATGTAGGTATTTAATGTGCAATTATTTGATGGGAATTTATTGCAGTTATTTATGTTCTGTGTTGCAGAGTTGGTGACTGCAATTTACAGGCTGACTAGATTTTGTATAGCTACTCCTATTTTCTATTGAGGAGAAAGCATAAAAATTTCAAGACCAGCTAAGTTCAGCTGTTCTTGGGAATATTTTACATAATTAAAAGATATTCCTTTATGCACACTTCTTAAACCTGAACCCCTTAAAAAAGGTGGGAAGAATTTTGTTTCAGGAGGAGTGTTGTATGCATACAGCATCCTCCATGGGCTACAGGCGAATCTCTGCTCCAGTGTGGCACTCTCTGGGCTGTAAGGGGACAGACTGACTGACCATGGGCTGCACCACAGGCTGCAGGGGAATCTCTGCTCAGCTGCGTGGAGCACCTCCTCCTTCAGCACTGACCTTGGTGTCTGCAGAGCTGTTCCTCTCACATATTCTCACTCTTTTCTCTGGCTTTTGTGCAGCATTTTTACCCTTTCTTAAACATATTATCACAGAAGAGCCATCAGCTTTGCAGATGGGCTTAGCTGTGTCTAACTGTGGGTCCCTTTTGGAGCTGCCTGCATCTGGCTCTTTCTCACGTGGGGGCACTGCTGGTGTCTTTTCACAGAATCCACACCTACAGCCCCCCACGTGGTACCAAAACCTTGCCATGTAAATCTAATACCATGTCACACACACTTCATGCTTGTCCCCTCTCCAGCCTTGTCAAATGGCAAGCTTGATTTTCTTCCTCACCTTCCTACTCTGACTTCTGGCAAGGATGGGCTTAGAGTTAAAAGTTTTTTTCAGTTCCTGATTGATGAATGGACAATTAAGACATCTGAAAATTGAGAGGGTCTTTTAATATCCTGTGTCTGTATCCTAAGTGAGTGCTGTAACTACCAAGGCTTTTAGTGGACTAGAGGTCTTTGGCTTTTGGGGAAAGATTAACTCAGTTTAAGCACTGAATGCAGGGAGGTGGGAATTTTGAGTTGGAGCTATTGTCTGCATTTCTTAAAGGATAGGTTAGCTTATGCTGTTCACTAATTCCCATAAAGATGATATTCACAGTTTGGCAAGAGTTTCCCTAGAGGAGGAGAGACAATGAAAATCTCTGGGAAGAACACCTAAGGGCTAAATATTAGGGGAGGACCTCTGAGGAGGTTCTCCTGTACTATCAATGACAGAATATTGCTTGATCAAATTTCACGTATCTACTTTCTTCCTGGTTCTTCCATATCTAACACCCTTATATTTTGTCCTGACAGATGCATATTCCCGGTCATGCTGGCTTCCGAGGAAATGAAGAAGCTGATAGACTAGCAAGAGAAGGAGCTTGTAAATAAAAGTGCTGATGTCCTGGGACGAGAGCCTGCTGCACTGGGAGGGAAAGGCCTAATGTGACAGCAACAACTTGAACTGCTGTAATGGTTTTGGAGTTGAACTTTGAGCTGTACTTCTTTCTGGCCTGAAGCACTAAATATAAACTAACTTCTGGGAAGGAAAACCCCACATTTGCTTCTATTGCATTTGTTATACAATTGAGACAATATTTAGTTGATGATGCTGAGTATTTTTTTCTCCATCTATTGAAAGAGAGGGCTGTGGTCAGTGTTTTTAGCTGTCTCCTGTACTTAAGAATTCACCGTAAAGACAGGCTTCTGAAAAAGTAATTTTAAATCAAAGTGTTCTGTATTTTCCTCTTAGCGAAATAAATTATTTTTTTGTACAGAGGTATATACCATGGCCCAAAATAGCTGGGGCTGGGGCAAACTTTGGGGTTGGTTGATTTGGTATGAGGTCACCTAACACAGATGTCCATTGGTCTGCTCTGGCATTCTGCTGCTGGCAATAACTGCTCCATGTATGGGCTTGTAACACTGACCTGTTTGTGCCTCACAGTGTCAGCTAGAGCACCAGTAGCTTTCCTTTACCATGTTATTTTGCAGGGTAGCATGAACAAAGAAAAAAGCCAGGTCACAAGAAAACTTGAACAATTAATTTTTACTGTTCTCTCTACCTGTTTCATGTCCAAGCTCTTCATCTCTGGCTTCCTGTTTCCATTAAGTAGTTTTTCTAATGCATACTGGTTCTCGTTAGCATTGTTAGTTCCTCTTCAGTGTTGTCCCAAAGGTAGTAATTGACCATTTCATCTGAAATGGGACTAGGAAGATGATAAGCTTCTCCCTACCTTCCAGATCTCAAGTGTTTGACTTAATTTTTCCAGTCAGTTATGAGATTAATGGAATAGCTAATGTGCACTTGAATTGGAGAGTAATTACCAGTAATCAACATGGGTTTATTTTCTATGCAAGTATACAGGAAACGCAAACAAGTTTGTTGTGTTATCTGTGTTAACTTCTCTATCCAGTACCTTTTTACCACTGAATGGTAGGGCTTAAGCTAGAAGTCACTGAAATGTTTTTGTATTTGTTGATTTCTGTACAGATGGTTAGAGCTGCAGAAGTTTGTTACTTAATAGTTCTCATGCATTATAATATCTTTCCTGAGGCAAAGTGTGAGGTTTTATATATTTAGTCACATGGTTGTGGTAGGAGGAGGAAGCTGGCTATCCAGTAGTTAATAGAGCAGTGAGTATTTCTATTTTTTTTCTCTCATCCAAAACCACACACTGAAGCTCTTTTAGGGGTAAAGAGGACACTGATTGGATTGCCCCCTCTGCTTCTTTGTATATATGCGCACAGAAGTTTATTTACTTCAGAAGTTTGGCTGCAAGGAAAAGACCCATCACCCTGACTAGATTTCTAGTACCTTGCCTATCTTACGTATTCAGTTAAACAAGTAAATCCTATTTCCTGTATGGGAATCAGTATTTTTTTGAAGCAGAAGCTTTAGAAAAGCAGTTAAGACAGTGGTGGGTAAATCATAACAACTGTGTAAAACTGAATTTAGGCCGCTTGATTACCTGAATCTGCTAGGTAGATTATAATGGAAAATCTAATAGGACAGTTTTATGTCAATTTGATACGAATGTTTATTTTTACTCTGGAAATTCAGGACAGAAGAAAGCCAAGAGGAAGGTTACAAGATTAAAGCTGACTAAAGGATGGAAAACAAATAGTACTTCTTTAAAAGGTCTTAACAGGGGCTTGAGGGCCTGCAGAGGATGGTGGATGTCTAAGTCATCTTTTCAGAGAACTGCAGCTTGAGAATATTGGCAGTTAGCAGCCACAATATTCAGCGCTGGCTGTCCTAAATCACCTCCTTGTCTTCTATCTGCCTTAGTTCTAGAGAATCTGTTTGATAACCCCAGTAATGCTTAAGAATGAATATTATACATTAAAGGGATCTGGTACCGTTTTATAAGAATCGATAGTAGTGGTTGAGATAATTTGGCAAGTATAAAACTTTTTTAGGAAGAAAAATTCTAAGAAGGGATTGTTTCAGTTGTCTGTCCATTCTTATATCGTGCTTAGCTGGCGGTTGGTTTATTTGCCATATAGAATCATGGAATCATGTAGGTGCAGAAGTGGGGAGGGCGGAGGGGACACACCCCAGGGTGTCTTGTGCACTGCAGCTCGGGGAGGACGCTGAGGATGTATGTTCACGGAAGGAGACAACACAAGTGATCTGTACAAGCATGTCTTACCACTTTATTTATTTTTTTCTCCTAATTTCTTTTTTATTTTTCCATATTGTGGGGTTGCAACGCAGGCCTTTAAGCCTGAGCTGTCCTAGTAAGTTCCGTCAGAGCATTACAGCAGGGCACACACGCTGCGAACACCATGGCCGTTCACTCGGGTTACCCCGGCGGCCTGGTGCGGGTGGGAAGCCCCGAGCCCCGGCCGCTCTCTCGGGGAGACTCCGGGTTCCTGCCTGGAGCTGTTCACTCAAACGAAACCGCACCGCGCCGCGTTCAGCGTGTTTGCAGCGGCCCATGGCGGCCCAGTAAGGCTGTGCCCCAGGCCGCGGGGCGGGCCGGGCCCCGGAGCCCCGCCGGGGCGGGCCGCGCTGNNNCGCCGAGGGGGAGGCAGCCCGTGTCCTTCTGGCAGCTCCCCCTGCGGCGACCGGCCCGCCCCGGCACTCCTGGTTCCTCGGGATTCCCACGAGTGCCTTGAGTTCCGCCTTAAGCAATGGCGTCCGAACGTTTTTGTTTCTTTTTTCCCCTCTGCCTATTTTTTTTTTAGTTGGATGCTGATAACTATGAGACTGATCCGTGCTTGAAAGAGATTCGGAGAGCAGAAAATTATTCTTGGATGGATATAGTGACCATACATAAAGACAAGCTTCCAAATTATGAGGAAAAGGTACGCGAAACTTTGCTTTCGGTGCGGGTTTCCACGCTGTCTGCCGCTGGAGCGTGCGGCCAGCCGGTGACACCTGCACAGCCCAGCAGGACACAGGGATGAGGCTTCCACGTCTCAAATACATCCTGTACCGAAGGCCTGAACATTAAAAAAGAACTTTTGATATTATTTTAAAGATAGCAGAGGTCTTTTGCTTCTGTAGATTGCCTTCAAAGGTTTTGAAGATCATTTCCATCATTGTCATTTCAAAACTAAGATTCCTACCAGGAGAGTTCCAGCAATGCTGACCTGTCCTCAGAGAGCCTCTCTGGGATGAAGGCAAGTGGCTGCCAGCTGGGCCTGGGCTTTGAAGGCTTTTACATCCTAATGGCTGCTTGCATAATGCGTCTTTTTAAAGTGAGTGTTAACCCCATGGAATTGAAGGGGTACATTCCTTGTACAAGAAGATTTTTTTACCTGGGGGAGCTTGTACCGTGACAATTTCCTAACAACTCAACACTGTTCAGGTGAGCCTCCTTGAAGGAGCTTTCTCTTCCCAGCCTCCAGGTGCTGCTGGCTTGCTGCTCTGACTTGAGGACAGCAACCCAGTGACAGTTTCACGTTTTTATTAAGCTTCTATTTTCCAGTTTGTTTTAAGCCCATTGTGTTCTAGTGGTTTTATCTTGGTGAGAAGGTGAATTAGGTAGTAACTCATTAGGTAGATGGCCTGGCTAGGCTCTATCTGACAGAAAGATGGGCTATTCTTTACAAGATGGAGGGACTTTTGCTTATCCTGCTGTGCTGGATCACTTCTGGCTCAAGGACATCTGCATGAGTGTAGCTAAATATCATCCAGACCTGAGCAGGTGGTGATGGTACCTGGCATTGTGCTGCTCACTGTGCACTAAACCTCTCCGGTCTCTGTAAATTGAACTTTTAAAATGTGTTTTATATTCTGTACGTGTATGAGGAATTCACCATTCCAGAAAAAAAGAATGTTGCTGCCGCTGCCTTGGATGAGAGAGGGTAACAGTGGAGCTGGGTCTCACTGTGTGTGGGCAGGCATGACACACTGTTTGCACCAGAGTGCTGTAGATGGGCCATGTTTGGCAGTACTGCACTTTCACAGACAGTAGTAGTACCCTGTGCAGCTAATTCAGCTCTACATAAGTGTAAAAGAGGGGAGATAATCTGTAGCTTTGTTTTGGTGCTGCGTGTTGGGGAAAAAAAAGACACAAAATGATCAAACTGCTGCCGAAAAAAGGCACAAAATGATCAAATCCTGCAGTGGGAAGTTTTACCCATCTCTCTTCCAAATGGGTGTGAGCATTACTGTTATTCAGAGAATAGTTATGTACAGCTAGAGCTGCTGTTTCTTCTCAGAGGAGTTCCTGTCCTCCAGAGGAAACGTAGGAGCCTGCTTAGATGTGGCCTGAGAGAGGGGCTGGCTGGCTTGGCCATCTTAACCATGTTGGTCTCCTCTGTTAGTTAAAACACAGTTAGCCGTTGAAAGCCGTTCTCTGCTTTGCCACTTGTTTCTACCAATTTCTTTGCAGTTTTCCCATGTTCAGTAGTTTTAAGAAATATTTGCTTTTCCTAGATAAAAACATTTTATGAAGAACATTTACACCTCGATGATGAAATTCGTTACATCTTAGAGGGATCTGGCTATTTTGATGTTCGGGACAAGGATGACAAATGGATTCGGATTTTCATGGAAAAAGGAGACATGATAACCCTTCCTGCTGGCATATATCACCGATTTACACTGGATGAGAACGTATGTTGTTGTAGATTACCGTAAATTTTGATGACAAATCCGTGTGAATATATATCACATTAGTAACTACATGCCCTGAGACTTGCAGTTCGTTAGCAAATCATGTTAAATATGAAGGAAGAGAATGAAAAATACTAAATAATTCATAGCATCTGAACCTTTCATCTCCAGGTCACAAATTCAGCTTCTCCTTCTCAGCTGTAGCTGTAAGTCATTGCCACGTGGTATCTGTAGCACATCAAGTCTTGGGCTGTCCCTCCCTCAATTGCCCCAGCTGTCGGTTGAGGTGGACGAAGTGTAGATGGATCCTTGTGTATTGCCTTGTTGTGTATTTTTGTGGGGATAGAAGAGCATGTCTGTGTCTGGCAGTGACATTTTTCACAAGTGTTAAATTCACCTCTGGGGAAAGAAGAATTTAAGGGTCCAGAGCCACTACTTCCAACTGCTGTGTGCTGAGCTGGATGCTGGCTTCACAGGTGGTGACCTCCTTCGGAAAGACGTTTCTGTCAGTGGCAGTGTGAGATTGGCACTCATAGTCCTGATCTATGTTTCTCTTCTTGTGGGCTTTTACAAATGCGTTTGTAACCTCGGCATTACCCCTGCAAAATGGGAAAACGTGCTGTCTCCTGTGTGGTGAAATCGCATCTGGTGAAGCCTTGAGAATGGTTTTCTTTTGAATCAGCTGTCCATGTTCATACATGTGAAAAAGGGAGATGCTGCTTTGGTGAAAAACCTGGCTTTGCCCATCTGCATCTTGAGATCCAAAGCGAATAAGCTACATTTACTATTCTAAGGCTTTTTCTTTCCCTAGACAAAATGTCAGGGGCTATGGTTGAATCCCCAAGAAGTCTTAAATGTTTGTTCACTTCAGGAGCTTTAGTCCAGAAGTGCCATCTTCAAAGTAAAATCTTTAGGTGCTTCTAGACCCTGGCATTTTGCAGCTAAGTTCTTTTGGTAGTTAACTCTATTCTTAGCATTGCTGAACACCTGGGTGTAAGATAATCATCTGTCTGTGTTTTACAGAATAGGTAGGGTCTAAATCTGTAGCATAGTGCACAGAAGAGGAGAGTTCCCCATAACCCCATGGTTGGAGCACTTCTGCAGGATGTAAAATCCCATTTTCTGCTGCCACAGCTGTACCTTGCACCAGGTGTACTTTTGGTTAGCTGGTGTCAGAGGCAGTTGCTTTTTCTGTTGGGATCTGGATACTTTTCACTTCCTGTAAGCATTATTTTTTTGGGTAGTTTATGCACTCCCCGTTCAGTTTTTATGGCTGTGACTTTGACGCTTCTGGTATTCCCCAAAAGCATTTTGTAAACATTTTGGGTTCTCTGGTTGCTACTGTTTAACTAAGCAAATAGGATTTAAATGCTGCACTGCTGAGTGTTGTGGATCCAGTGCAAAAGGTTTGCATAAGACAGGATGGTTTTGGTTTCTTTGAAGCAGGGAGAAGTACTGCCTCTGCCTGAACTGGAGGCACTGTCATGACACCAGGTATCACTGCATAGGTGCCAGAATCTTCTACTGCAGGCACTGGGAGCAGGAACAGCACTATAGTACTATAATTTCTGGATGCTGTGAAACTTTAAGTCCATCATGAAATAGTTTCAAAAATTTCTGCCGTAGTGCAAATGAAACGTTAACTTTGAAATGTAGATCTCTTGAAAAGGAGCTCTTAAATTACTTGTTGCTCCCTGTGTTTTGGCAGAATTACGTGAAGGCAATGAGGCTGTTTGTTGGGGAACCCGTCTGGACTCCATACAACAGGCCGGCTGACAATTTTCCTGCTCGGAAACAGTATATGAAGTTTTTGGCTGATGAAGCACATAATGGTGTCTGAGACCTGGCAGGTGGAATGTCCTGAAGCCCCTTCAGAATAAATGTGCCTTGTTGCTTTTCACTGTTTAAAATTCTATTTACACAGGAAATTGGAATCACAGAATCATGGAATAATTTAAATCGAAAGGTCATTTGGAGGTCATTTAGTCCAACCCTATGGATTACTATGCCAGTTTTAAATCTAGACCAAGTTGCTCAAGACCCTGAAGTTTGGAAACCTCTGGTGATGGGGGTCCCACAGCCTGCCTGGGTGCTGGTTCCAACACAGCTTCTTCCATGGCCAAGCATTTGTTCTTCATGGCCAACTCCCTGGTTGCAGTTTGCAGTTGTTGTCTATTGCCCTTTCAGTGCATGTCTGAGGAGAGTCTGGCTCTGTCTTCTTCGCAGTCCCTGCTCTAGTAGGAAAATGTATTTGGGTTTCCTCTGAGCCTTCCCCTCTCCAGGCTGCACAAACCAGTGCCCTTGGCTGGGCTCTCTGCTGCTAAATAAGATGTTCAACACGTTTTGCCCTAGTTCTGGTGACTGAGGGATGTCACTTGTAACCACCTGACAGCTAAGCTTGAACCACAGACTGTTTTGAGCCCAGTGGACCCGAGGTTCTTCACCCCCCCAGCAGTTTGTATCCTCAGGCTATGAGGCTGCTGTGGGACACGCTAGTGAAAGCCTTGCTGGAGTCAAGGTGAATGGCACCTATGGTGTCCCCTCCGCCACAGAGCCAGTCCTTGCCCCTGGCAGTCAGCGTCGAGCAGATTGTGCCCGTGGTGAATTGGCATTGACTGGTTGCTCCCCATCACCTGGTATTTCTTGTGCCTGGAACACCTTCTGTAATGGCTTGTTCTGTAACATTCCTGGGGACTGAAGCAGGGCTGAGCAGCCTGCAGTTCCCCAGATCATCTTCCGTGCCTTTTTGAAGGTGGCAGTGTTATTTGCCTTTTTCTGCTCAAAAAGGTTTTCCTGATCTCTGTGACCTTTCAAAGATGCCAGCAGCCTTGCAGTGACATTAGCTAGTTGCATTTACAGTTGCTCAGGAATCCATTTTCTAACCTTTTCTTCCTTGGTATTTCTGGCAGGTAGGATTGCAAGAGGTGGGCTACATTAATATTCATTTTGCTCAGAATCCATGCTAATGAATTACGTAGGATTCTGGTTTTAATTAAAGAAAATAAACCCTGCTTCATTCTTGTCTAAAAATGTTCATAGGATAAATTTGCATAATCGGCATTTTAGTATGCAGCTTTCCAAGTTCTGCCCTGGTACATAAAAGCTGTGGTTTCCTCAGTAAAATGTAGCAATTTGTTCTTGTGAGTTATTAATAAAATTACTTGGACCTAGGTATGTTGATTTTTTTGTTGGCTTGTTTGTTTTTTTTATTCCTTGTGCTGACATTTAGGACCCATCTAACAACCGTGTTACTGTAATTGTTAATCAGTTTTTATTCCTTGTGCTGGCATTGATTTGTTCTGTAACATGGGACAGCACTGACTGTGTGCCTCAGTTTCTTGAGCTGTGAGAGGTAGGCTTAGGCATGCTAGGCCGGTTTTTAGTAAATGCCTTGTGCTTACACAGGACATGGAGCTCCCCAGCAATGGGCACTGGAGCGTTTTGGGATGAATTTGCTCTTCTCAATGATGAATTATGTCAGCTGGGCAGAGGTACTGCTTGCTCCAGCTCTCAGTGGATGATGAGCTGACTGCAGCCTGTGTGCTGATTTCAGTCAGATATAATACATGCTCCTGCCTTGCAGTCTCCAAAATAAACAACTCTAGAAGGAGGTTGAAATGGCCTTACCTGGATCTTCCTAGTGTGGCAGATGATGGATAATTGAACTTTACCATTGTTCTTCCCTGTGAGTGTGTACACAGCCCTTCTTTAGTAGGTAACAGTGTTTTCCTCACTTTGTAGCAGCATTACTGTTAACCATTTCTACATGTTTTATTTCTTTAAGTGTTTCTGAAAGTCAAGTTGCAATTTTGAAGTGAAATTGTACTAAACTTAAAAGTTGGAAAGAGTGAAGAAAAAAGTCGTGGTTCGTGGGGTTTGGGTTGCAAGCTGGCTGAGATGCGGGGAGACATCTGACCCTTCAGTCTGCCAGTATGGGCTCAGTTTATGGGAGGGAGTGCAGGCAGAACCCACACTTGCAAAATTGAAACTCACCCAGTTCTCCATGCAGCCGGGATTGGCTTTTGTGCCGTGGCCCATAAGCCTGTCTGAAAAATCGGTGTTACGAGCAAATAGGAAGTTTAGCTGTAGTCAGACACACATGGGGGAGGCTGTGCTGTGACATGTGCATTACTGGCTCAGGGATTTGTGTGCCACTTGTCTGAAGAGAGCACTTGAATGTCCTCTTGTACAGCACACTGGGGCTTCCTGCTCCCAGAACAAACTTTGGGGATTTTTCAAGGTACAACTACAGGAATAAATGACAGTTATTGCCTGCAGCAGATTTTATTCCTTTGATTTATATGCCACAGAAAATTGGGTTTCTGAATGTAAAGTAAAATGACTGCTTTCTCCTGGTGCTGGTATCAGTCCCTGGTATCCAATCTAATTCCTCCCCCTTCTAAGCTTTTGTTTCCTTTTTTTTTAACAGAAGCCAAGGTGAGACTGTTCATTCCTCCTATGGGCCTTTCTGTTTTGATCTCTCTTTGCAAAAGGAGAGGTGGGGGCAGCAGCATGGGCCCTCAGGAGCCCCCACTTACAGAACAGCCATCCCCTAACAGGCTGGGGGAGCGACCAAGAGGACAGAGCAGGTAATGCATTCTCCTCAGGAGAGATTTACAGTTTGGAGCAGTGATGAGGGATGGACAGTAAAGCGGCTGCCCGCAGCAATTGCTTTCAGCAGCTCGCTGATGTAGGATGTGACCTGGGAAGCAGGACTGAACCACCTTGTTTTGTTGCCTCTCTGGAGGAATATATACACCCGGTACAGCTCCCATCTCCTGGCTGTCAGAATAACACACGATCACCCCACTGGAGATCGTTCATCATTTTCATAGCCCAATGCATTCTGCTGCTGAGAGGTGGCAGGGGCTGTGGGGGTCTGACTGTCAACACTTTGGAGTCCATGCCCTTTAGTGCTATAGGTGCCTTTGAAAGGGTGAAAGCTTTGCACTCCGAAAGTGGTTTTTGTCAGCCAGGAAAAAAGCAATTTGGGGCTGGTATAAAGATTCCACACCTGCAAAGAGGTTATGTGGGAGATTACAGTGGGAGGAAACAGCTGGGCAGAAAAAAAAATGTTAATATTAATAGAAAATATTCCAGAAAGTGGAGAGAGATGGGAACGAGAGCATGCCATTCCTTCAGATGAAAAATGCAGTTTATTTTCATGGTGATTTTTGTGGATTTTTCTTTCTTCCCCCCCTTACCCTCCTCCCACAAAAAGTGCAAAGTGAAGTTGATTTTTGGTCCAAAAACATGGCTCTGTTTTACCACAGCTAGTGGAAAATCTTAGTATATTGATGTAGTATGAAAATCCATGTAAGTAGTTCCAGCAACATCATATTGGCAGCATTAACTCATGCACAGGAAATATTTCAGCTCCTCCAGGATTGGAGTTTAAAAAAAAATAGGAGAAATGGTACTGAATTGAGATGTTTAAAGATAGCTTTTTTTGGTAACTGTGTATTATTTTCTCCTTTAATCCAAACTTTCCCAGAGTGGCATATACCCCACTTTTTCATGAACCTCTTGAGAGCGCTTTTCTGAAGGGGACGCAATGCAAACTGTGGATGGACAGTAGGATTTTTAGTAATTGAGGTGGGCAAACTGGTGGCTGTGCCCCCTTGTTATATGTCCTGGGGCAAGTTTCTTTGGCTGGATTTTTTAATGAAAAGACATTTTGCGGCCAGTTGGTAGTTAACTAGTAACATCCACTTGGGGGGGACTAAAAATAGGTGAAGGGAAGTGCTGATGGTGGTGGATGTCTCACCCTGGGCTGCCTGAGAGCAGGGGCTGTGCTGCTACCTGCAGCTGTGGGAGCTGGTAGCTGCCTGTGCTGGCTGCTGCACTTGACAAGTACAAATCTTCATGTACTCAGAGCATTGGGTCCTAGTGGCAGAACAGGCACTCTCCTGCCAGGTTTCTGGTTCCAGGATTTAGCTTGAAGTAGGAACTTACGAGAAGAGAGAGTTTCCTGACTAAGGCGGTCATTTACTATCAGCTGGCAAACACCAGCGCATATGAAGACTGAGATGCAAGCTGAGCACTGCTTTGAAGAATATTTCTTTGTAACCAAATTGTGGATTTAGATATTTGGCCAAGCTGTAGACCTGACTTGTGTTGTGCTTGAAAATGACATCATCTGGGAGTCTTTCCTGGGAAAATGATAGAAATTCTCAGATTCCCTCCCCCCCCACCCCCCCCCAAATAGGGGAGGACATCTGAGAATAGGGTCACTGCCAGTTGTCTTCTGTTTCCTGAAGCCAAATAAACATATCAACTCATTGGGGGATGAATTAGTGTTACAGTTTAAATATTCCTACCTCAAAGATGCAGATTTCATCTGACTTACTGCACTCATTGTGATTTCACAGCTTAATTCCCGTATCATTTTGTGTGCTTGCAAAAAGGTAATACTCTGCTATACCTGCAATTTGAAAAACCTATTTTTGTGCAACTGAGTCACTAGCTCTCATTATTTATTAACTGTATAAATACCCAGATAAGGCAAAGAAGCAAAATTTCACAAACCAAAATGCTTGGGGAAAGATTCAACAGTTAAAGGACTGTGAATTTCATTCAATTCTGGCCTCCCCTGCTGCAGTTCTCTCTGGGATACCTGCATTAATTTTGTTTCATTCTCTATGCTGCTTCTCAGGGTACCAATTAAAAACTGTTGTGCCTGTCAATATTGACTGGTAGAAAATTGGGCTGGGTATGCTCTGGAATTGCCCTTGGTCATGGGCACAGCCCAGAGCAGCCAAGCTGAGCTCTGGGCTCTGGTTTCCCCTGTGATCACAGACGTTTGAGCTGGGAGAATTTGATTTGGGTCCACCCTCAGGCTTATATTTTTTTCCCAAATGATTTAAGCAACTTAAAGCTGACCCGCTGTCCATGGGAAAGAGGTGAGCTGTCCTTGGTGACACTGTAGCAAAACAAAGTGGTGGCTGAGTTATGCACAGGCTGCTGCCGCAGCCTTGGGTGGGGACTCAATCCTGCTGCCTGCCACTGGAGTGTGTCCCAGAATTTGAACTACTTGCTCACATCTTGCCTTGCAAATAGTGCATTTTTTGGGGGTGGGGGGGAATTGTTGTTGTGGGGTTTTTTTCTTCTAATAACAGCTCTAGTTCTGCATCTTTTTATTTCAGTTTTTTGCAATTTAGTACTGACAGTTTTGACAGTTCTTCAAAGCCAAAGAGGAACCTTCTCCCCCCTTCCTCCCTTGCCTCAAAAAAATAACATCTGATTTTTTCCTCTTTGTGGGAAAATTATAAGCCATTATTGCTGTCTTTCAGGTGGATTCATTTTAATGACTCTCATACATAATAAACATCTGCAGATGAGTGCCCAAATCTAGGACAGAAAATCTAGGTGTCAGTCCACAACAGCTTGGAAAGGCAGCACCTAAGTCCTCCTCCCGGTCCACACCTTTTTTTTCTTCCCTAAGACCAGGGTTGTGACCATGTCCCACACCTCTTGAAGATGAGGATCTTTAAATTTGTAATTCCCAAACTGACTGGGAGAACTAAGTGAGAAAGCAGCTTTCTGCTACCATTTCCTGAAAGTTAGTGCTGGGGCTTGTTTGCATTCAGCACTACAGAACTGCTGTTCAAATGCCAGAAATTCTGTGCAGGTTCCTACATTGTAAGGTACCTCACTGGTAAGATAATTTCTTCCTCAGTGTTTTATTAAGTGGGTAGAAAGCAGGGTGGAAGAGGTGGATGGCATCTTCCTTTGAATCCTTACAGGTGTGAGCTACTGGATAAACTCACCTTGTTCTATCATGTTTAATTTCCCTGACCTCCACTCAGGACAGCAGCAATACAGGTTGCAACCTAAGCAACCTCAGAGAAGTTGACCCTGCCTGCTGTGGTTCTGCCTGTCTGAAATACATTTATGTCTGTATTTGATGCTTCAGTCCCATTTTCCCACGTTGCTTGGTTGCAAGTTGAAGCAGCGAGGGAATGTGTTTCTCACTGCAGCTGGTGATGGCAGTACCACACATCCTGCACCCCTTTTAGATGGCTCCAGTGCATGTGGTTGATGAAGCACATCAGCTGACGTACAAATGAGACATAACTTAGCTGTGCACATAGATCATACCCTGCTTATCCCCCCCTCTCCGACTGGGTTTGTGAAACACCTGCAGCAAAGGATTCACAGAGGGGCTGTCTGTCTACCTCTTATTAGGCCTGTAGTGCAGAAAACCCAGCACTACCCAGGCAGCGTGGTTATTCCCAGCACATCCTTGTGTTGAAAGCCTCAGGATGAAGATGTATCTGAAGAGGGTGTTTGCTGCCTGGGTGAGTTTTTCCACCAGGTAGGTCAGTGAGCTCATCCAGCTTGTGCAGAGCGCTCCTGCTGACATGAAGGATGGGGTAGGTGAAGGAATGACCATCCTTTCCAGTACAGTGGCTGAAGTCCATTGTGGAGTTGCAGGCATGTCTGCACATGCCTTTGGGGAACTCTGAACGTGTCCAGTGTGAAAAGTGAGGCACCAGGAAAACATCGATGACCAGCTGGTGAGGGGACGCCATTATCACCTGAACTGCAGTTAGGTATTAGAAATGCCAGATAGATGCTCAAGTTCTTTCGAGGATCAGAGTCTCTGTGCGTAATGTAATTATCTGAATGTCTGAAGTACAGCTTCTTTTCTCCTCTTTTAATAAAAGTGGGAATTTAAATGCAAAACTTCTGTTAAGGCACATTAAGCTTTAAGATTTGAATACAACAATCAGTGCATTCAGGCTCTGCTTTCCACAGCTTTTCTCACTTAGCCGGATGACATATGCATGCTGCGTTTTAGAACTGAGCTCTGCCCTCATTTACACCAGGAACCCTCATTAAATTCAGCTGAATTCATTGAATTTAACAGGATTGCCTGGTGTAATTAATGTTTTAAGGACAAAGTTTGTCCTTAGCTTTAATGTTTTAACATCATATAGATCATTCAGATGTGTAATAGGCAGAATGTAGGGAAGTCAAACACTTAACTTGTATGTATGTTAAATCCAAACCATAAAGTGACATTGAGTCTTTCCTGCATTTCATAAACAGTTAACAATTTGCATACACCCAGCGGTGATAATATGCCTTTGCATTTAAATTTTAATTATTCTGCAAGTCTACCAGGATGTCACTTGTTTAATGGCTCACTGAGCTTAGAGGTCACCCAGTCCAAGTCTCCTCTAATGGTATTTTTATCTGAGTAAAAGCTTCTACTAATAAGAACACAGCAAACATGCTGAAGTGAGACCTATGTAGTAATACACATGAATTAGAATGTAGAGAAATTTGAAGAACAGGGGATTATGTTTTCAGAGTGTTTCTTTTTTAATGGTTATTTGACTCTGTCTAGGATAATAAATTTTTATTCTCTGCCGATCAGAATACAGACTGTCATTTACATGTGCACGATCAGGCACTACCGAACCAAAAAGGAAGCTTTTTACTCCAGTTGTAAAGAGGCAAGTGGCTTCAGCATGCTGGATGATGATTAATCATGCTACTTTCAGTTAGCATTGGAACAGACAAATGAAGCTTCCTGAAAGTGTAGGCAACAGTACAACAGTACAACAGTACAACTTCTTCAGCTAAAGGTGTGTGAATCTCTCTTGTATTATTTTACATATTACTGTAAAAAAAAATTTAATGGGAATTACAGGGAGCTTGGGTTGAAAAGGACCTTTGAAGATCATATAGTCCAACCCTCTCTGAAGGGCACGGACACCTTCCACTAGAACAGGTTGCTCAAAACCCATCCAGCCTCTGTCTTGAACACATCCAAGGATGGGGAGTCTCTCTGGGTAAACTATTCCAGTGCCACATCAAGAAGAATAATATTTTCCTTATGTCCAAGCTAAACCTACCCTCTTTTAGTTTAAAACTGTTGTCCCTTGTCTTATCACTACATGTCCTGGTAAATTGCTCAGTGCTCTCAACGTCTTTGAGAACAATGGTTGTCACAAACCACGAGTTCCTTTTTATCTCCAAGGAAATCCCATGCCCAAGAAAAGGGACCTATGCTGGAGAAAATATACTACTAGAATAACAAAATAAGTACAGGGAATAACACACCTGTTTAGATTAACAGCTGTAACAAAATGAAAACTACAGTGATTTCAACTCAGTTATCAGTGTAAACTGAGAATCTGTCCAATTATTGTTAAATCTTGTCTAAAATCCTAGCAGCACTTAAAACGAATGTAAAGCCTCATAAAGAATAATGCCAATATCACTACTTTTAATTTACTATTTTAATACTCACTAAAGTTATGTAAATGGTGTTTAAGCCCAGCTGAAGCAGGTGGTGCCGAGTATTTCATTTTTGAGTTTAGCAGTGGTACCTTAGGACAAGTCTACCCAGGTGCTGCACAAGTTTAATTCAGATCCAGCTGTTCAACCTAGAGGCCAAGTCAGAAACAGAAATACCAACTGCTTTAATTTTTTTTCAGTTGATTGGTACATAACTAGCTGTTGTTTCAGTGTACAAGTATGGCCTGTCAAACAGAAATATACTGTAAAAATGGAGCAAATTCTGTTTCTGTATAAGCTGTAGGCTTATGTCTTTTCAGGTGACCAGCAACTTTTAAGCATCCTTATCTCTTTGCACGTCTAGACTACAGAAGTTTTCAAACAACCTGATTTTTGAGGACAACTGTTTGGCCCCTGTACAGTATCTCCAAATGGACAAGCACAGAAATGAGTTATTGGTTACTTAAAAATACAGGTGGGGGTATTTAAAGGGAGTGAGAATTAATCGATGGATATGGTATTAAAAAATGTAACACACTTACAGAATTGTCCTAGGGCAGTGATTTATGACAAGAAACTAGTCCAACTGCTAAACATTAAATCTCAAAACAATAAACTCCCCCTATGAACAGATGTATATATTGTGTTCATGTACGAGTGGGAGTACCTGCATTGAATCTTTACAATACAGATGAAGGGAGGAATGTGGGCAGAGATGTGAAGTACACTGACATCACAGTGGTACTGTGATTCCAAAAATCTGTATTCTGAAGGATGCCAAAATCAGCGTATGCTGATACTGTTGCACCACTGATAACTGCCTTGTGTCCTGAACCCCATTTGCTTCCACTCTGTGTGGCCTACGCCCTTCTGCCTCAGGCTCTGTGTCATTTTCCCTGCGTCATTTTTTGTGCTCAGTGTTTTCGCTTGATAATGGGAAAGGGGAGGAACCGAGGTGAAATCCGTCGTGCTTCCACTCCAGCTGACAGTGGTCCTTTCTCTACCCAGCAGAATGCCAAAGTGGAGGAGCCTTGCAGAATCCACGTGTTTTAATCTGAAAGATTTAACAGTAACACAAAACCAAGGAAGTTCAGGGAGACCATTTAGTACAGTCCCTCATACTGTGGCAAACTGATACTGTGCAGGACTGTATGACTCCCTCACATGCTCTTGGACATGTCCCTGTGCTACTGGGACTTGGACCAGATGGCCTCCAGCAGTTCCTCCCAGCCTCATTCATGCTGTGATCTGAATGGTGGTTATCAAGCAGCCTCCTCTGACAGCCACACACACAAAAAGGTGTAATGCTCAGGAGTCTGATGGGGACAAAATGAGGCACACGCAGTAGAAGCAAATGACGAGAGGTGCGTTCAGGATTTCCATAATACACATACTGATATTCTGTCAATAACTCTTAGCTGATGAAATAAGCTCATGTGGCTTGCTCATTGACTACTGAAAAATTATCAAGACAATATAAGGTTAAATTCAGTTTTTCTCATAAAATAATCTGAGTAGTTGATTGTATATATCTGTATCTATATATATATATAATAGTGCACTGTAATGAGGAGTAACTGGACAGTAACAGACCTGTAGGGATGAAGCTGGCTCTAATTCAGCACAAAGTCTTTGCAATAACAGGCCTGTTAGAGATGACAGGTTCTGTAGTAATGCCACTGAATATTCATAATTGAATAGATTTTATTTCACATTTACACATTAGCAAGAGTATATACAATTTAAAAAATCAGCCTTGCTGGAAAAAATTAGTTGGAAATGATTTATCCTAACTTGAGACACTGAGTATTAAAGCTATCGCCCTCTTTGATAGCTACAGCCTCTAGAAGTGCCTGCTTCTTCTGCATACTGCGAGATGACTCCAGTTCATACATAGTAGTCAGGTTGAAGAGGACGCTCTCGTGTAGGTAGTGCTGAGGGTCCTGCTGAACCATTCCTTCCAACTGCCGGAGGGAATCCTTCAGCTTCCCCAGGTAAAGAAGACAAACAGCAGCATTGTTGTTAGCCTAGTGAAAAACATATTGTAAATAAATAGTGTATTTATAAATATACATATATATATATGTATGTATTTACAAGTGATGAGAAGGAAAAGAAGAAGTCTAGCATCTGCAGTTACAACATACTCACTGTATGCTAAGAGTTACTATTCTGCATGAGTGTGCAAAACCAAAATACATTATCAATTATAGATTGCTATCCTTTTCTTTTTATAATTCTCAAGATTCACCCTCTGCCAGTAGGACCTGCTGACTTCTAAGAGCCAAAACTCTAAAAGACAGAGTCTAAAATGAAACAGAAATAGTATAGGACATTAGTCAGTTAATTCTGAAAGCCAAGTGAAACAAATTTTAGAAACCACATGAGCCTCTACATGCAGTCATTTTCACAGATTTTTTTTTTAATTACTTCACTATATTTTCAGAAGTGTTTCTCTCTCTCTCTGGCTTACATGTCCACATAAACAACAGGAAGATATTTTCCTATCACAAAGGCATCTACAACTGACTTCACGTAAATCCAGCAGATAGGGCAGTCTAAATAAATCATAAATGATCAAGTCAGGTTCTATTTTCCTTACCACACAAAACAGGTTTTATGAGTTACTGACAAATTCCAACAGTACACAGTGATATAACATGTTTAGCCGCAGAAACTTTCATATTTTCTGAAAGCTGCACATAAAGGAAGAACATGGCCTTTCAGAAAAAAATATTTTTCTGTCCATTCAGGAAACCTTACTATCTCATGTGATTTATAATACACACTGTTTTACAGCCTGCAAAATGATGCAATTCATGTGTTCCTTAAACTCAGTCCCTTCAGTCTGTAAATGGCCTTGGAGCAGATTACTAGGGGTAAGCTGCCTGACTTCTCAGGAACACCCTTACATGACCATGCACTGAAAACTGCCAGGTGTAGAAAACCCAAAGGTAAATAAACAGCTCTCTGATCTCAGCTTGTGACAGGAACCCAAGGCTCTGATATGCAACTTGTTAAAAATGTCATGTTTAAAATTACAATATCCCTTCAATGTTGTGTGAAACCAATTTTATACAAGTTGGCAGCTGCCGTTTCTTTTTCTGACAGTCTATGCTAAAAACAGTGAGTGCAAAAAAAAGTGCTTTTGCAAAGATCCCGTAAAAGAAGAGTGTCTCGGAATTTCTATATGCATGCCTAAGTATTCATGCCCTTCATACAGACTGGTTCTTAATTTCCCATCCCATTTTCCATCTTATCCTTATGTATACTGAAAACCTTTTGGCACACATGCCACATCCTAGTTTTCTGTAAAGCTCTGAGCATACTCTGGGTACAAATTAAATCCATGAATGAAGTATTACAAGAATAATTTAGGTGTTCATTATATATGTAGCAATTTGAAGATTTACCACAGCATTTGATGAGTCGATCCTTAAAATTTCTGTGAAAAATCGATGAGCTTCTGCAAAATTATTCTGACCAAGGTGGAGAAATGCTCTAGAAAGTAAGTGACATATAAATGAGTTCTCCTCAAAAACCCAAGGTAATAATATATTTAAAACAGAATGGACACCATTTTTTATTTTTCCTGTTACAGATGTGAGAGTTTCTGACATTTGTTCTTCACAGTGTGAAGGAGATGCTGATTTACAGACAAATGGAATGACAACTTGGATCACTCAGCTGTTATATTTTCTGCCTACGAAAGCAACAGTCTGCATTGTGTTTTTATTAATTTAAATGCAGATACTCTCTTCCCAGAATTACCTCTCTTCATGAAATTAGCCACATAATTTTCAGAACACTTTTGAATAGAATCTTCTAAATATATTAAGCCAATGTGCTAACCCTTGCAAAGTGAGTCCCCCATCACACAGCTCGATTTACTACAGTGTATTCAAGCATCCTTTGAAACTACCAGGTGGTACTTTCCTGGCAGATCTGATTGTAGGATAACTGCCCAAAATAACTTCTCCTCTCCTAAGAGTTATTTATGCAAATGTATATTGAAAAAACACAGTGAAAATATGCAGTGCCTGAAAGAATAAGAAAAAACTGTAAAATCAACTGAAGGATCACAGTTTCAATGCAGGATAATACGACTGTACCAAATTATAGAGATCTCCTGAGTCTGAATGCCATTCAGTCTCACTTATGACAGATGAAGTCACATAAAAGAGAGAAAGAGAACAGGATTGTCTCAAGGGTGGTTTAATGATCACCTTGCATACTCTGTAAAACTACATTTTAAGAAGTTTTATTTAGCTATTAAATTATCTACCTGTTCATTAAAACCATAATTTGGCTCTGTAGTCCATCCAATTTGTGAGTCACTTTCTCAACATCTTGAAAATATTTTTCTGCAGTTTTTATGTCTCCAATCTAGACAGAAAAATTGTAAGTAAGTTACCACAATAAGAAGAAAAGAGATACATCCTGATTATATCTTATAAGGACACAAAAACATATATAACATATCAATATCAAAGTCCATTATCAATCTTTTTACACCAAGGCGACTGAGTAACACTTGTTAAAAAATTGACATAAAGAAGTCCAGATTTGATGGGGGGGTGGAATGGGGAAGAGGATTTCTAAAAAGGAAGGGGTATTTCACCTAAAGGTGTGTCACATACATTGTTCTTTGTGATGAAAAAAAAAATACTTGAAGAAGGCCACTTATTTGGAAAATAAGTTAGCAGCGTATTTTTCAGGCTTGAGAGATGGAAGAAGAAGAAAACTTACTACTGGGTAAAATAAATCTATCAGAATCTATCAAAAGGAGTAAAATTAAATTAGTTTAGAAGCATAAAGCCATGGAAACCAGGCAGTCCTCAGGTGGGGAGATTCAAGGGGCCCTCAAGAGACCGCCTGCTTGTTTAAGAACAGGACAACATTTTGAAAAATGTTTGTGACTAATGTGTTGAAGTCTCCTTAAAACTCTCAGATGGTGGGTATTACACATCTTAGTCTTACTAAGAAACTTAATCTAGAATTCTTAAATTGCCCTAGCATTAGAAAATACCTTCTATCTTATTCCACTTTTTACCTCAGCTTTTTGTCCTGTCCATAGTGGTAGGGGAGAATGTGCAACTCCTCTCTTTTTACAGTCTTTTGCATACTTGAAAATTTTTTCTTCCCCTTCTAGAATGAGAATCAATTTTCAGGCAAATCAGTGCTTACCCCTTTCTCATAGATAATGCTTTCTGGATTCTCTGAACTCTCTCCTGTTACTTCACATCCTCCCTGAGTGCCCACCTAAGAGGTCTCAACAATCTAACTGATCTCTCACCAGCAGTGAGAAGTAGGAATCACTTTATGTTTACACATGAATATGAATTTTGCTTTTACGCCAAATATCTGGAAGTCCAATTTGTTTACCCTTGTGTGGTTTTCTCACTCTCATCCTATTTCCTTTCTGCAGGAAATAGGCTTGTCGTTGCTGCCCATTTTGTATTTGTACATTACTCCCAGTCTTTGGTAGCATTTTGCCTTTACTGTTTGAATCACAGCCAGTTTAACATTTCAGTTTCTCAACTTGTCAAGATTATTTAGCATTCTGATCCTGCCCTTCATAGTGTCTGTACCACTCCCAGCTTGGCATCATCTGTACATTTTACAAGCATGCTTCACATTTCATCATACAAGTACTACCTAACCAAAAAATACAAACACTACAAATCCTAAAGAGATCCTCGTGGAAAAGATCATCTAGCAAGTCCTTCTAGCCATCAGCAAATGACTTGCCAACTGCACTTCTCAGAGACAGCAAACATCCATCCCACGGCTTCATCTAGATGGCTTCCCAATATGCTTACAGTAGTACCACAGTGGCAGTACCCAAAGCCCTGCTCACACCACTAACGTAACAGATACTGCTTCACCTCTGACCACAAGACTTATCCCTTGCCAACACAAGGAAATTATTCTTCTTTATGTTTAGGAGATGATCCAATTGAATGCTGCAGTCAAAGATGCAACTGGCCACTTACCAAGCATTTCTGGAATACCCATTAATAAACTTTTCTAATGAAACAGATGCATTTCTCCCAGATGTTATGTAACTGGTCTCAAACAAAATGAATATTATTCATTCTAAAATACCATACATTCAGTTATAATGACAAAGGATACAATATCTCTCTATAAATCCCACTAAAGATGTAAATCACCAAGAAAATAATTACATTTAACTAGAGGATAGTGCTGGCAAAGTGTAAATGTATCTGTCCTCTAGTATTTTTAGCCTGGGAATCCCTTAACCATGAGAACAATCGATTTCTAAAGCAAGCTACCAGTTTGCTCTCCTGGGAGCTTGATGAGTCCAAATCTAATATGCTTTGATACTAATCACACATTATTTGTGATCATGAATAGTTCTGATTTCTTAGCAGCATCTTTTATCTTCTCAGCAAACATGCCAAACTCTTAAATCTCATTTTTCCCACAGAGGGGAAACAGTTTACTTTCTAAAATTTTTTGGTGGGGAAGACAATTTAAAAGAATTAACTAGTTTTAATTAGTCATTAAAGTAATTTAACCAATTTAAGTGGTCTTTATCACTTAATTTTATTTAACTTTGTTCAGAAACTATGACTTCAGTATCTAATAATAACTAGTACATCAAATAAAAATGAAGATTCTACTGTTAACCTCAAATAATCATATCCTCTAACAAGGAGCTTCCAATATACTATGTGCTTAACTTTGTTGTTTGTCTGGAAACCAAGATTATTTTTCTTACTCCTAGAAATTTTTTATTGCTTTTGACTCAGTTCTGCAGCAATTTATTGCAGAGGGCAAGGTTGGGAAGCTTTTAAATTTTTTTCTTAATGTACTTATTCAAATGGCAATTTTGGATAGGTCAGCCAGTGAGAGCTACACAAAATAATCCTAGAGACTAAAATGTATTCACTGTTTCTCCATTTCATGTGAATTTCTGTTTCACAAGTCAAGTGACTGCTGAAAAAAATTACAGTCCTTATGAAAATTTTTTTGTGATAGCCTCTGTCTTTTCCTCCATTCTGCACTTCTCTCATTCTCATTTTCCACTTTTTAAGGCAACAGCCAAAGGCCATACATCAGATCTAGACCTCCTTATGTTCCACTTACATGTGAAGATAAAGAAGACATGATGCCTTCGACTAGTTAGCTCAATTTAACTAAGAAAAACTAAATCACTGATAGAGCAAAGTTTTACATGCTGAAAAAGGTTGCAATTTTTTTCTGTTAAACTCCTGAATTACACTTTATTCTACATTATTGCTTTGTTTCATATGTGAGATGTCTATTGTCAAACAGTGCCTGACTGATAAGCAACTGGAATCTGGCTGCCTCACGCCTCTCTTGGTAAATGTTCAAAGTTAGCAGCAGTCTGAGGTTATTTGGGAATTACTACTTGTTTTTGAGAAGTTGTGACATTTGAATATGAGAAAATTGCTTTCCCGTTTTACCTGCAAGACATTTTATTTTTTTTCCAGAGAGTGCCTTGTCAACAGTGCACACATACCACAGAGTGATCTTAGCAAAATGATGATGCGCAGGACTGCAACACATTTATCTTTCTTTAATTTGAAAGTCTTAGTCTGGATTACCTGGACACTGCCTATTTCTCTTAATATATCAGGATCTTGCATCTGTTGCACCAGTACCCCCCAGACAGAGCTGAAAATTTTGTCACAGAAAAAGACAACAAGCCAAGCAATAAAACCTTATCTCCTTAAGGTGCTAGAAGAAAGGAAAACATTTACATTTAGAAATTATTCTTTTTAACTTCTGTCTAGGTCACATGAAAATATCAAGGACTCCTCATACCCCCTTTTGCTATGTCCAGATCTGACTGTAAGACCCCTAGGAACTGAAGGGCTGTTGCCACAACCAGCATTGTGGAGGTCAGTGATTTCAAATGATTCTGTAAGTTAGGAGGTGCTTTCCTCATGGGAGTGAAAATTTCTCCACAGCAAATGGAGCGACAAACAGACTTTGGGTGTGACATCAGGGCAGACACTCTCGTCAGCAAGGCAATGCCAGTAACGTACCCAGCCATTTTCCCAGTAAGACCAGAATTATTAATAACTTGTACTTCCTTTAGTATTTTGCATATTTACAGTACCATTCTTTAATATGCATAATAACTATGTTCCCTATTTAGGTAATAATTAATGCACTCAGCCAATATCAAAAAATTGCTCCATAGTGATGGAGATCCACTTTAAACTAGAGAATTTTAAAGACAGACATGTCTACCGCATTATGAAACCATGCTCCTGCTGAGAACTAAAAATCCATAATTGAATTTGAGTGACATTCTATGATTTCAAGCAAACAATGTTAATAATTATCTATTAAGAGAAAATTACTTGATTTCAATATAATTTTATTACAGGAATGTCACAAATAAGATAATTTGTAAATACCTGGCAATCCACAACTACATTTATCATTAGTAATTAAAGTAGATAAAAGAGGAAAAGTTTGAAATACCAGTATCAGAAATATGAAAGAACTGCAAAGAACTTGTGAGATACTAAAAATTAAAAAATCAAATAGCTAATTAGATGCATCATTTTATGGAAAACAAAAAAACATCTATTCTTACTTATGATTAAATACAGTTATATAGACATTTATTATACTTTTCTGTATACTGTTTTTTTCTTTTAAGGTGCCCTCCCCTGTCTTCTCAGGGATTCGATCTGGACAAAAGAAGGACATTCTTGATTTTTTTCTAGATGAAGATGGCAGTTATACAGTGTGATTGAGAGTTGCATGCAGTTTGAGGCAGTGAGACATGAGATTTTTAGTGAAATTCTGGCTCACTGATGCCAATGGGAGCTTTATCATTAGTTTCAGGGAAAGCAGAATGTCACTTTTTGACTAAAATACTAGCATAACTTTCTACAGCATGTTTTTGTTTGCTAATGTACTTTTAATACTATAGGTGCTTCACATTTCCTAATTTTATCTGACATGGTAGAAGGGTTTTTGTTTTGAGCATTGCCTCTACAATTTGACATGTGCCCTACAAAAACAGCTATAGTTTTAAATGCAACAATTATTCTCTACGTAGCTATCAACAGCAGTATTACCTAGCAAATTTAGAATAAAATGCATACCTGAAGGAAAATCCTTCCAATTCCACTCAGCAACTGAGGCTCTTGCTGTGGGTAATATTTGATGACGGTGTGGTATGCATCTACAGCCAGCACGTAGTCCTAAGGGTGAAAAGCATACAATCAGGTATTTAAGCTCAGAATACTTCAGCCTTTGTGTCACCTTCTTTGTAAAGATGTAGTCCAACAGAATTAAAGTATTTGCAACTTGTCAGTGGGACAGAATTTCTATAAATCACTGTAGGCACTAGTAGCTGACTACATTGGTCTTTTCTCAGTTATACTGTAACTGCAAACACAGGGGATCTTTTTTTTTTTTTAATTGGATCATATAGTTTTTGTAGCTAAATGCCACAAACTAAAACTCTGAACATTTACTCTTCATCTTAAATTATGATTTAGGATGAAAGTTAAGCATCTTCTGTGTGACTGGGGGTATACATACTTGAAAAGTGTCTCATGTTTCAAGTATGTGTATAATTTAAATGGTTTAAAAAACTATAATCCAAAACTTTTTGAAGTGCCTGTGCACATGCTCTTGTGAAAAACATCACGTGACAGAAACTGCAATTCCTGCACATCTTCAGATGACAAACTAGCACTACTACCAAGGGAAACAAGACATTTTCCCTTCCTCCACCCGAACTGTTGGGTTTTTTAGTGTGTAAAAGCAGGTAACCTAAATAGAAAATGTATTTGGGCTAAAACTAAGTGAGGGGAGGGCTGGTTCTGATCTCCAGAAAGCTTTGTAAGTGACACCACATCTGCACGAAGGCCATGCTGGAAGGGGCAGCACTGAGATCTGCCTGCTCAAGATGGAATGCCAGTACAGCCTCCAGCTAAGGACCAGTGACAGAAGATTAAACAAAACATGGTCCCATTTCCCACTGGAAAGAAATGTCCATGTGACTGGTTCCTGCAGTTCAGCTGTTTCATGGTTGAACTGCAGTAAATCAACGACCTCCGCAGGGCATGACTTTCAGAGCCTGGCCATACGGTTTGGCAGGCAGAGGTGAGAGGCACTGCCCGTGCTCTCTGCTGACTGAGACAGGCTGTAGCTGTAGGAATGTCCGCTGGCCCAGGGCTGTGCCAGCCTCAGTTGCTGCAGCTTGGAGAAATGTGAGCAGAGGCAGAGGGCATCTGCCTTCGCTTACAAGGGCCTCAGCAAAGGCTGAGGACTCTCTGTGCTGTGACACTATGGTGCTTCCCAACAGTCCTGCCCTTCAACTTAATACAAAAATTGTGGTGGGCATTAGAAAGCAAAGGGCAACAGAGATGTTTCAAAACTACACAGACATCTTGGGATACTCTGCCCCTATCAGTCTTCTTAGTCAAATTATAGTACTCATTTAACTTGTCCCTAATGTGATCACAGCTACTAGTAAAGGCTGTTCTCCATCTCCTGCTTAGTTTGAGGAAGCAATGTTCCCCAGGTGTAATGAATTTCTTTTCCTGAGGATGCACTGAAAAGGAGTAAACCCTGTATTCAGCTCTGAAGTCCTCAGCACAGGAAACACATGAACGTGTTGGAGCAGGTCCAGAGGAGGGCAACAAAAATGGTCAGAGGGCTGGAACACCTCTGAAGAAGGAAGGCTGAGGGAGTTAGGGTTGTTCAGCCTGGAGAAGAGAAGGCTCTGGGGAGACCTCACTGCAGCCTTTCAGTACCTGAAATGTGCTTATATATATCAGGGCCTGTTGTGATAGGACAAGGGGTAATGGTTTTAAACTACAAGAGGGTTGACTTAGACTAGATATAAGGAACAAATTTCTTACAATGAGGGCAATGAAACACTGGAACAGATTACCCAGAGATATGGTGGATGCTGCATCCCTGGAAACATTCCAGGTCAGACTGGTTGGTGCTCTCAGCAACCCAACCCAGTTCAAGATGTCCCAGCGTATGGCAGGAGTAGGTTGGACTAGATGACCTTTAAAGATCTGCTCTGACCAAAACCTTTCTATTTGAAACATATTAATTGTTTCATACAAACAAAAAGTCAAGACAAGTCTTTGGAGTCTGACTTGTATATGAGAGAAATTACATGTCCTGTAATAAGAGGAGATGAGTTCAACAGCCCAGGAAAGCCCTCTGCAGGACCTTTCTTTTGCAAACAACTTGTACACTGTGGATATAATGATTAATTCTGAACAATTAATTATTAACATTTAGAGTTTATTCCAATTCTAATGTGCCATGACAAGTTCACACTTATTATTGGTAATAAAAAGAGTTCAGAGGAAAACCAACATGCCATATACACAAGTATATTTGTTTAAATTCTGGTGTATTTAGCATTCAGGACTCACATGTGATGAAATTAAAGCAACCACAATTTTTTACAAATTTATGATTTAGGAAAAACTCAATTTTCATTGTAACGGCTCTCAGTAAAGGACTTAATTGATCATGGAGTACGACTGTGTTAGGCAGGCATGAAAAATGTGGAATAGGGACCCTTTGATTTAGCTCTTTGGAGGAACCCCAGCCATGCCTGTAGTACCTATTAATTCCTCCAAGAGTATAATCTACTAAATCTGAAGGATTGTCTATAACTGTGATTTTTATCCCTTCAAGCATCAAATGTGGTCACTAGAGAAATAATTTTCTTGTATCAAATTCTGAGGTCTAAAGCTGCCCCTTACCCAGCACTCACTCTCATGCACACTCTAAGGCTCTGGCTACACAACAAAGATGCCCAGCACAACCATGAGGGACTGGGGCTCTGTAGTCACATCCCCAAACTGATGCAGAAACAACTCCCAGGAGACCATGCAGCAAGCTGACAGAAAAGTGCTTCTGCCAGCTTAGTTTACAGCTTAGCATGAACTGACTGCAGAAAAGCCTGAGCCACAAGAAGCTGCACGAGTGGGCAGTGTTTGCACAATCACAGCAGCACAGGCTCCCTCGTGTACACAGCAGCCAGCCTTGGTAGGAGCAAGCAGCCAAGTCTTAGAGGCCCATGCTGCAGGGGCTTCCTGGATTTGGCCTAGTCAGGCAAAGAAACCCTCCTCCTTTTCTGCAACACCATATGCATTCCAACTGCAAGTATATAAACACTGACAGCTCCTGAAATGTGAGACTAGAGGTGAACATTAAGAGTCTGTGCACTCTTTTGGTGGACACTGCACCCTCTTTCCATATAACAGCACAGCACATCACATCTGTGCTTACCCACCCCTTGCCCTGCACTATCTGTCACAGGAATAGGACCCATTTCTTCCAGGAGATGACAAGAGACTAAATTATATATGTCCAAAGGCAAAAGCAAGGATGGCCGCAGGATGAAACTGTGAAACATCATCATATCTAGGTTCACTTCTAAATACAGCCTCATTCTAGTCACCCGTGGATCCCACAGTGAGTTTAATAAGCTTTCATTCTTCTCCCCACATTATCGTGAAAGCATTAGGAGATTTCTTGAATATCCCACATATGATACAGAATGATACTATTCTGTGGTGAGTTATAGAGGCATCTTATGGGACAGTTCCTTCTGATGGAGCACATTGTAAAATAGATGATATTTGGTCTCACTTACTAAAGACTGTTGTCATTCACAGTTTTGCTAATGTGACATAATACAAGAAAGACTGATGGAATGATAATTACATACCACCTCTGAGGAGTGAAGTCTTGATTGATACAAGGTGTGGCCATGAGGAGTAAAAAATATTAAGTATCACCAGTAAAAACCTCAAAGACTACAGCTTGTGATCCTAAGACTTAAGAGATGGGGCTGACATGTTGTCATGGTCTTTAATTTAAAAAGATTAAGAGCCTTCCAGTTTTCCACACCTTTATAAAAAAATCCCAAAAGAAGGACTGAAGTTACACTATTCAGGATATGAATGAGAATTGCCCTATCGTTTTATAACTCAGTACCTTCTTTATTATGAAAATTTGGGGCTAACATTACATATACTAATCCAAAATAGTTCTAGTAACCACTGGACCTACTTGCTGGAGTATGTTTTTCCTTTAATGCACCACAGTATAACTGTACTTCCTTTCATGGTCACTGCATTACACATTGCCATGTTTCCCTCATCACCACCTTAAGTACTTAATTAGAAATAAGCATAATGACCATGATGTGTAGAATGCTGAGAATAAGTTCAAGAAACCTAAGACTAAAAATCTTAGTTACATGAAATGGATAGTTCATGCTTTGTTCTGGGGAGAGAGGACAGGGGTAAGTTATCCTTCCTCTCTTTCTAGTGCAGTTGTGGAAGGGTTATGAAAGCAGAGATTCACAGTGCTATGAATCCAGAGAGCTGTACTGCAGCACTCAGGCAAAAGACATGATGATTCATATAGTCTTACTCCTTTAAATCACAGAGGAACCAAAGTCCTCAGGCATCAGTCCCTTGTGTCACTAGCACAAGCTGTTACCTCCTTCTTGGTACAGTTCTAATTGTAATATACCCAGATTAAAATAAATTCTAATGCTTTTGTTTTACGAAGAGCAAGTTCTACAAAAGCTAACATAACACCGAAGAAAACTAAAAAGCACAAAATGTGCCTTTAATTAGAGTGCATTTATAATATATATGGAAAATACTTAAGTGTTTATTCCTTAGAGAGATAAAAGTCTGGTAAGATAATGTCAAAAGCCATTTTAGCTCAGATGAAAAGAACTTTAAAAGTTTTTAAGACACTTCCACAGTGATTTAGTAAAGTGACAGGCATTTTGCAGATAGACTTTTGAAATGAAACAATGCACATCACCAGTTGTATGTTAAATAAATTTTCCACTCATGGTGCTATATTTAGGATATGCTTTCATAGTGACTTAAGCCCACAGTTCTTGTAAATGAAAGTCTACAGTGAGAGGTTACATGGTCTCCCCTTCCCCTCCTGCTGTATTTTCACATCTTTCCTTAAGTTGCCCCCTGTTCACAGGAAGCGGGAAAGCCATTTGATATCAGTTGATATGACTGAGATCCACCATTCCTTTGTCATTTGGTTAAGTCCAACAGTGGTGCACAGAAGGAAAGTAGAATCCATTTAAGAAAGGTTATACAAAGAAAGGGAGATGAACAGGAAAAAAAGGTATATTAAGGCTGCCTTGAACTGCTACCAAACTGTCACTGGTCATATGGATAAAGGGACACAGCAGGCAGAATTCAGCACCTAGGAAAGATAGTCTCAGGGTGTAGGAGACATGACTGATTTCCTGTGTCTGGGTGAATCACTTTGCCTTCACTTGCCACCTCCAAAACAATAGACCCCCCCATCTCAATAATCTAAGGAGATGTTTAACAATGAAACTAATGAGGCATATTTAAAAATGCAAAAATCATTGTACTACATAAACAGAATTCTTTGATTCAGGTAAGTAATGCAGAAAAGATATGACATGAAATAAACATAATTGAAGAGCTGAGGATAACTAGATTTAAATGGTTACAGGGCGAACATCTAACCGAAGTGGGTTTTTTTTTTAATTTTTCAAGTGTCAATAGTGACAAGATTGTTCCCTGTTAAATACTACTGTAGTTTTTTAGCCAAAGAAAGAGGTCAGTACAAGTAAGATAATAAGTTTGGGGTTTTTTTCCATACCGAAGTCACATAGTTTTACTTTAAGAAATTATTATTATTATTATTATCATCATCATCATCATCATCATCATCAACTACTTGCGCAAGGTATTCCATCACCTAACGGTACCTGGGGATCAAGCATAACGTTGCAACATTGTAAATGGTCACTAGATGGCAATAGATGGCGCTGACTTGGAGAATGAAATCGTTTATTCTTAAATTACATACACTTGAAACACTCGAATAAAAATAAATGCAGTTTTTAAAGTATATGATACAACAGCAAAAAAAGGTGGAACCGCGTTAAATTAATATAATTGTTCATGGGAGAACTTACAAAACTGTGTTTAAAACTTATTTGAATAGATTCATGCTGAATACTCTGGAAGGTGGAGAAGATAACTACAGTACTGCTGCATGTTAGAATGGTCTGGGGATATTCCTGGAAAATGAAAGACTCACAACTACCCTATAGCCAATGCACTGAAATGCAAATTTCAGATGGAAGTAATTATGCATTAACATGCAATTGTGGGTAATCTGGAAGTTATTGTGAAGCATAAATTTCTAATTTAACAGCTGTGAGATAGACCCTAAATACAACTGGTCTTAAGAAGTATCTAAGCTGCAGTATTTCTGAAGTATCATTTCCAAAAAGATGATAACTGGTATTCACAAATGTATTTCTGTTACTCAAAGAAAATAGCACTAACAAGACCACACCAGAGGAAGGTGAGAACTGTGCATGCATGTAGATTTGTGTGTACACATGAAAAACAATACTGCATGAGTTAAAAAGAATTCACAGCAAAAAGTAAAGTGAATTTCTTGAAAATATATATATATCAGCATTTTCTTATTTATATATTCTACTCTGCTTGGGATGGCAATTCATGCTTTTCTTCACTTGTTTACTGAAAAAGAGTATGATTTAAAAAATGAACCTACGTCATGTACCTACTTCAAAAGACAAATGCTTAGTAACTCTTAAAAATACCCTATGTTTTAATGAACAGTTACTTCTATTTAATGAACAATTACTTCTATTCAAGAAATGTTCTTATTGCAATGTAATAATGAAAACAAATGTATGTTTCCCCTAATTCTCATAACAAGAATATTCCATTTCATGTAAAGCTGTATAGCTGGTTCTTATATTATAAAAAAAAAAAAAAAAAGAAGAAACCATACTTTTTTGAGGTATTGTAATATTAAGAATGGAGCCTTGTTTGGGAAGTAGCTCTGTAAACATCACAGGATCAGGTCTGGCACGACCTTGGGCAATTGAAGTGCAGGGAGCCAGGAGTGCAGATCTTGGCCTGTGAAGATTCTACGGCTGACAACCCTGCTCCGAGGCTGCTGCTGCTAATTGATTCGTAAAGCACAGTTAAGCTCAGGATAACAGCAGTTTGCTGCAAGAATGGCAACGCCCCTGTTTCCCTGACCACAACATGATCAGCAGAAGTTGTTTTATTTCTACTTCCTGAATACAAGGAGAAGCTAAGAGTGTTGCACCAAATGGAGTACAATTGGTTAAAAAAGGTAAGGTAGAATCAAGGGGAAAAACCCCAGCAGTGAAAGCTAGTCACTTCTGCTTTTATTGCTTTCTCTTCCTCCCCTATCCGCTAGTGAGGATTTAAACTTGAAAGAAGACATATTGCAACTGAGATTGGTTGACAAGGGAGGATGTATTTAGATGTTCTGGATCTCCATCAGATACAAAAGCTACAGTGTTATTAATCCTCACAAACAGAGCAACATTCCTAGTGCACAGTTTGAAAAAGGCAGAGCACATAATTGCTTTTAATTAGAGCATTTAGTTAAGTGTTTGAAAAATTCAATTTAAAAATGCAAATTCTCTATTGTTATTGCATGTTCTCTAGGATGATTTGGGGAGAAATAAGTACAGATATGTTCCCAAAGAACATTACTGCAAATAGCTATCTATTAAATAAGACATTATTAAGCCTAATTAATTCTTCACTAAGCAAAACCTTCATGTACTGTCAGGTAGTCTTCCCTTATCTCTGCACCAGTAATTCACTTGCATTTTCTCTGACATTCTACTCTGGAATATACGGTACCTCTGCAGTTCTGCCACCCACGTACCTTCATCATTAGCAGACAGTTTGCCATGGAGTACATCACCCGGCCTAGACGTGACCTCCACAGCTGAACAGAGGCTGCAAAATAAGAGCAGCTTGTGAATTTGCACAAATAAATTAGAGGTTCTTTCTTGCCATCAATTACTGGTCCTATGAATTACGATTTTGAAAGGTCCCCCTCGTTAACACCACTGGGTTTTAGCCTAGAATTTTTAATCCTCAGCCCTGCTGCAGCATCAGAGAATTCTGCATCTCTCCAAGGCAATTGCTCAAGCAGCTCTGGGTACCATACACAATGCAGAGCAATAGACAGTCACTCAGTTCTCAGCTCAGGCCAAATATTAAACGCTGAAATAAGCCACACGTTTTCCAACATCAGAACAAAAGGTGTATAAAAGGATTCAAGTGATAATGAGCATCAGTTTAAAAACATGTAATCTACAGCATTAAATGTGATAAATTGAAAAATCAAACATAGCTAGAATGTCATTCCAGAGCCAAAACATGCAGAGTGAGAAATGTCTGAGCCTGGGACTGTTTGTGCTTGCCTCTGGCTGAGAGATATGCTGAAAAAAATCTGCCAAGCTTGTCTGCTTTCCCTACGCTCCTGGAGCTTGCAGGCATTAAAAGCTGCAGCAGATTTCTCCCTCTTGCTTTGCAGACAGACTCTTGATGTTGTAAGAGAACAGTTCACACAGACCCTTATTTTCTCTCATGTTACAGTACCATAGATCAATGCTAGAAATATTCTTCTAATCATCAAAAATAAACATTAGGACTATTCATTTAGTACATTTGAAAAATACAGGTATCTCAGTCAATCAGCTGTCAAGGTCACTTTAATGATCTGAAAGAGAGTGGGGGGAAGGGAGAATAGGCTATTTCAATAAAATGGTGATAACTGAGACCACTCATTTGTATCATTAATGTAGTCTCTGATGAAAGCATGGCAGATTACACAGGTAATTCTTTCACACAAAGAAGTCATTACAAATAAGAAGAGCTTGGTGAAATGTCTGACACTGCCTTTCCTAAAAAGGAAAACTCCTTCCATCCTCTCCAACAATAAAACAAAAAAAAATCCAACCCCCTAATATTCTCAAATTATCTTTGTCAAAAAGAGGGTTATAATATAGGGTCCAAGACTGAACCCAGTATTTCATCCACTGTACCTTACAATCATTCATTACTCCTAGCTTTTGTTTTAGAAATTCCCTCTTGACCACACATCCCTAGTGCTACTAATGGAGACAGATGCTGTAAACCATGAACAAATACTTCATGACACATTTCCTTTTTTTCTTTCCTTGTGGGTGTCTGTAAAATCTGAACAGAATTAAATAACTCCCCTTCATTATTTCACTTAAGTAAATATCTCCTTTTTTGCACATCTTAATAATTTTTTAGGACTCAGGTGACAACAAATTAGATGTTGATTCCTACAGCAGAAACATCCAGGTTGCATGTTAACAATCAGATAACACCAGCTACGGCTCTCAAAAACAGACTGCAAAGCAGGCAGACCAGATGTCTTCAGCCTGTGCTATAAACTGAAGAGGAACCTGGTCTGGCAATTCTGCAGCTCTGTGGGGTAAGGCTTCTTAGCACTGGCAGAAAGGGGTTAAAGAAAACCTGCAAAGCAGTAAACAAAACCAAAACCAAACAGCTGATAACTGTGTTTTACTGAGATGCCTGAAACACTTTCTGCAGGTCCATGCAGCCATGCTTCCACTCTAAGCATTTGCTTTTCCTTGTTTTCATCAAAGGCTCTGTACTCCACACTGCCATTCATTTCAATAGGCACTGTGAAGTTACAAAATTGGCATCTTACAGAATGCGTTACCAGGCAAGTGGTGCAATGCTAAATCTCTCTGCCTGCTGACAAACTGGCAAATGAGGTGCTCTGTTCCAGGCTGGAGATGCACATGTTAAGTTGATTGGTGTTGCACCTTCTTACATCAGCAGCATGGAAATTACATGCTAAGCATAATCCCCATAATGAATTAGGGCTGTCTTCACACAAAGTTAATAAGGTTTGCTTCAGCAAGTCTCAGATGAAAAAAAGCAAACCCATTATCAGCCTCCTGGAGCTCCAAATGCAGAGATGAAGCAGAGAGGGAGCAGACCTGGCTGACCTCCACAGACAACAGCAGTCAACAGCCTCTGCAAAGGTCCCGTGGGCTTTCTGGCAGTTTTAAACTTGGAGGCAGCTGCACAGTAGACATGTAAAGATCTCTCCAAATTTTTTGCAGCCATGTCCCTCGGTAACTACTAGCTGCTGCTTTTCTAACTATGCCTCCTCCTGAGCCCATCTGAGCTCTGAAGCAGAAGCAGAGAGGAAAAGCAAGGAGCCAGTAACTCATGAGTGAAGCAGACTGCAGGACACAGGACTACGATACAGCTAGGAAAAAGTCCTTGTACTTAAAGTGGGATCAACACCTTGGTTTTAAAGTTGTAAAAAACAAAATATGTGGAGATAAGGATGAAAATTCTGGCAGAAAGTGCTAACAGGGAAAAGTAAGTAGGAGAACTGAGGCAAAAACAGTATTAGATACAAGAGAAAAGAACAGAAACTCATGAAGTGCTGTGTCTAACTTCAGTGTAAGATTATTTCCTTTTTTCCTAAACCTTTCAAGAAGAGTAGTAAATGTGTTCATTTGCCTATATGTGCAAATACCTTTACGATACATACTGCTCACATGTGTTCATGTTTTTAGGATGTATTTAGAAGGTGTATCAAGTCAGGTACGGTGACACATTGAAGCAACTTTTACATCCAGTCAAATTGAAGACCAGGTAGAAGAACAGTTCAGACAGGTCTGCACCCTTCCAGACAGACATAGTTTTAAGGAATTATTTATAATTTTTTTCTGCTATTGACTCTACCCAGCCTCTTCCTATCTCAGAGCCAGACTTTTGCTTTCCACAGGCTCTGTGTGAATGGTCTCCTAGAAAGAGCTTGGTAACATTCCTTAGACTGTTAGCTAAAGGCAGAAGTTTTTTGTTTTCCTGGTGTGTGCTTTGAACTTGTTAGGTATCACGAGGGGCCCATACAATCCATAGCAATGCCTAAAATGTCTCCTCTTGTCTAATTTTCAAGCATACTCAAATGACCTCGTAAGTATAAATTGTTTAAAAAAAAAAGCTTGTCCTGATCACCCTTTTTTTTGTGCAGCAATTTGCCCTATACTATTGAAGCAACGTAACTATGATAGAAGGGAGAAAAAATAATTGCATATAAAATCATGAAAATGACGATGTAGCTCAATATAATCTAAATGTTATTCTAAAGAGTGTCTTAGATATTTCAGGAGTCTAAGTACCATGCAGCTACAGTGAGACTCAGCCATCTGTACAGCAGAACCCTAAGCCAGAGTAGCCATTGTATGGTGGTAGTTCAATCTGAAAAAACTGAGTGGATGTCAGACATGAGGTTTGAGAGGAGTCACTCAGCCAAGGCTTAAGATGAAATATCCATCTAGCTGCAATAGCAATACACTTATATATTCATCACTAAAGGATAACAGCCATGTTGTTTCTCCTAAGTAGGAAAAAGAATTGATTTATTGCATGAGTTTGATCAAGGGCAAAACTGTGAAATTAATTCCATCAAAAAGCAGTACAAGGTGTATCATTTCAGGGGCTGAGTAGGCTATAAGATTACAAAACTACAGTTTTAACCAGTCTGGGGCAGTCTTGTGAAAACTTCTAACATACTTAGGCAAGCAATAAAAACACACTGTCTGTGAAAAAAATGTTAAAAGAATACCTACCTTGTCTGTTCTCCTGTGTAATGTTAGTCATACTTCCATCTTCAGCTAAGCCTTGTTCCAAATTTTCTAGTATCTGTAGTAAGTTTTTTAAAGTAACCAACATGAGTTTAAACGGCACTATATATTTAATGCAAATTATCTACAATGGACAGTCTCTGTGTAAACCAATTCATGCAGGAATGCTTCACCTAGGTACAGTTCAAAATTACTGGTTATTACCATAGCTAGATCAATTGCACAAAGTGAGAAAGCCATTGTACTGTAGAAGGATGATGGAGATGTACTTACAGAACATTAAATGTCAGCACACTCTAGGGTCATACACATTTTGTTAAGTAAAACAGGAAATATGCTTCACCAGAGAATGAACATTAATGACCACAATGAAAGTCAAAACTGATTTTTTTCAGAGAAGGCCACGGTCTCCTGACTTCCTCTCCCTAAGTATGGGCTTTAGTTTCTTTAGTATCGTGTTTTTGTCTTTAATGAAGTATTCCTCTTAGCTCTTACTGCAATTTCCCTCTCAAACTTTGGGGTTTATTGCTTTTTTTTATTTATCATAGATTTTAAATCATGTAAATTGCTCAGTGCATGAAACATTTATTGTTTTATTGGAAGAATGGAAATGTATACTTAATGAAGCTTGTGTCTGAAGCACTTTTAAAACATGCATGCAAGGCTCCATTTGAAACACAAGTCAATTTTCCTTTTCCTAATTCCACTACAGTTTCTCCAAATTCATTTTCTGATTCCCACAGATGACCCCATTTTTCCTGTCACAGATATGTAACTTTGGTTGTAGAATGATGCCTGAGATTTCCTTCAAAAAACTATTAGGGCTACTTGCTGTTTAATCAGCCACTGTGGCTACCCACCAAAGGAAATACAAGGCACTGCCTCTTCTGGGGACTGAGCACACTTCCAAAAGAAGAGCTTTCAGTTTCTGGTAGTATAAGAAGTAATTGTCTTTTCCTAAACCAACGAAGTATTCCAACTGTGCTCAGTGTTTCATAAAGGAACACTTCAAATCAACACAGAAAGCCCTCAAAAAAGAAGACGGGTAGAATTAATCTGGCCTTGGAAAGTGTGTTCGTGTTTTCTACAGCCAGTGAAGATAATCTGTACCTCCAGAAAGTCATCTCATGCCACCAATTTTTGACATGTTAAGATGAAAGAAATTGCCATGCAAGATACCAAGCCCTTTTCACAGAGTAGAGTGAAGTTTTGAAGTTGAGTTCATAAATTTAGCTACAAAGAACTTAAGAGCAAGGAGAGACATACAATGAATGTAGAACATTTACCACCTGCCAGCTGAGCCAGGCTAATTTTCCCAGTAAGAACTGTTATGCCATGACAAATACAAGGTAATATGGTTTACTGTAAACTTTGGTCACAGAGGGCTAGACTGAGCTGCCTTACCTCAGATTCTGAGAAGCTATCAGCATATGCCAGTAAATACTGCAGCTTAGCTGACAGGTGGCAATTTATGAGCTGGCAGTGGCAACGCCTGCAAGACTGGCTCTCAGTCCCACTTTCAAAAGCAGTGCAGCCACCTAGAAATCACTTAGAAACCAAAGTGTCACCTTTCAGTGTTAAATGCCTAGCGTATAATAAGACACCTTGCCAGAAAAAAACCCATATTCTTCTTCTCCCACAAATCCAAACCACTTTATAATCTACTTTCTGTGGTCTAAAAACCCTGATCTTTCTCTTCCCTTACAAAATATCTAGTGATTTCTTCTCAGATTCAGTAAGGCCTAAAGTTCCTACTCTTGAAATGGTACAAACACAATAAGGGGCCCTCATCAAGGCGACATGCTGTCTTGTTTGAAAAGACAATGGATTTCTCTGAAAACATGCTCACTAACATAATCAGAAAGAAAGAATTAGATATTAGCATACAATTAGAGTATTACATTAACCATTCTGTGACATTACTTGGGGATATCTAGCCATCACCTCGAGCTCAACGTAATTAAAACAGAGCTCGGTGATGATTTGAGGCTAATTGTTTTATTCCCTAGGTTTATCTCTCTTTTGCCCTTCTTAAGTACAAAAACATCACCTGCAGTTTTCCAGTATTTGGGCATGTCCCCATTTTCCAAGAATTGTTTAATAGTAACATTAATGATTTTGACAGCTCCTCGGTGTAAGTTATCAGCTTTAGTCAGTATGAAATATTTAGCTGGCAACTGTCTATTCTAGCAATATCACATGACATAGCTCTAACCATCCATGTTCCTATTATGAAGAAAAATACGATTGAACACTTCTACCGTTTAATTCATCAGTTTTACATACGACTTTTCATTTTGCTTGTTTTGAACACTTACGAATGCACACTAACTAGTTTCAATGGCTAGTATTACTTCACTGAGTCTTCTGTTTCATTCCCTATCTATTGCCTGTATGCTGGAATTACTAATATATGCATACCATCATTTAGCCTTTTTTGGCGTTCTGGAACTGTGGCTTTTTGGGTACTCAGATAGGGTCATCATAGTTTCTATGAACTTAACAAACAAGGTGTCAAGACAAATACCCTCTAGACTGAAGTAACGTATGAAAAACGGAAAACTTATGTCACCTTAGCAACTAGAAGCTTATAAAATCAGACTTAAGAGACTGAAAAGTTCAAAGGGACTGAAAAGTTCACCAATTTGGAAGTAAAACAGAAGGCCACGAGATATGGAAGACTGTGTATGAAAGGGCCAGGGAGGAACATAACTACTCACGAAGGAGAGTGGCGGAACTACAGAAGTTGAGGCTAATGGGCAAATGGCACAAAGTATTTTTGACAAGTTTTGCAAAGGTAACACTTGCAGAGACTGCTAACCCACTTGCCACTGCTCCACCCACCTGGTAGAAGAGCCCAGTACGGCTCTGGCAGTTGAGGGATTAGGGTTTAAAAGTGAAATGTATTATACTATGAAATGTGTAAACTTCCAGGACCTCTCCCTCAAACATCTAGGGAAGCATAGGTACAAACAAGAGGAGTTTAGATTTAGCCTGACAGTTGTTCTTTTCACATTTTGGTCTCCAGTTTAGCATTTTTTAGCATATCCTCAGCATTAATAGCACTAAAGTGATCATGCTTATGTTTTTAAATGAGCATTTGAAAAGAACAAACCCTTTTGTGATCTAAGTTATTATTGTGACTCTTATTGCCTGGCTGTTTAGAGACTATTTATTTCAAGGTGGACTTAGAGGTGCAACAACTCACTGAGGCAGTTCATGTTGGGAAGACCAGCAATAACACAGAGACAGTAACAATTTCACTGGATTCCTCTCCCAGGCTGTAACACCCATTTGGCAATACAGACAATTTCTTTCCCAAATGTTGTACATATAGAAAAAGATGCAAAATATCCAACCAGATCTTGATTAGACACTTGCAGGAATACTGGAAAAGGTAAAAACATTATTGCAGGAAAAAATATATACGGAAAAATATATACAGGAAAAATGAAAATAACATTTTTGCACTCAACCTCCAATCCTGCTTCAGGTACCAGAAATATGTAAGTAGATGGAGACTGTAAAGACCAAGCAACCAAAATAAATACAGTTCCATCTTTAAGAGGAATGGTTAATCTGAAATTGGTAAGTGTCTGTAGAATATATACAACACAAAAAAACAATAAAGAATTTAGCAGATTAAAAGCAAGTATTGGATAGGAAAAAAACCCACCTTACATTAAGGAAGAGAAATGAAACAGAAAGACAAATTCTCTTATGAGCAGAATGCATTACCATTAGCCTGGAATAACCTCCCAGGGGATGTGGCCTCAGCACCACAGGCTGGCTCATTAAAAACTACAAAACAACCTTGCATTGCAGAGAGACAGACTAGGTGAGCTAATAGGTCTTTTCTTTCTTCTAGCTTTTATGACTCCAAGATCATCTCATTTACATAATGATGATTCGTATGCCCTTCTGTAAATACAGATGACCAAAGATTATTTTTCCACTTTTTAAAATAGGGAGGTAAAACACTAGAGGCTTTTGGTTGAAAGCTCCCCAATTAATTCTGTTATAACCCAAATGGTTCCCAAGTGTCACATACGAATATTAAGACTAATGAGTGTACATCCTTTATGTTATTTTCTTGGTTCTGCCATGGGTTTTTGTAAGTATTAGAACCATATTCTTGAACATTCCAGTTGAGATCGAGATTGTTACACAAACAGCATTCTATACAAAAATCAAAACTTATAAACAATGTTTTTTATCAGCCAGCCACGACTTCAAATAGTTAAATGACCACCAATTTACAACTGTCTTTTAAAAACACAGTTATCTTTACAAGCTGTCCTTTTTCACACTCTTGTTTCTACACGGACAATAGCTTGTCCTGGCTACCGCATCCTGGCTCTAGTGGAAACTGTCAGAACCAAAGGGATATTGTTGTCTTTCTTGCTGCAATTGACCACACCGACCCAGGGGAAACCTTGCAAACTCAGGCACAGGAAGGCAGAGGCAAAGAGGTGACGATCTCTGAACCAACACCAAGTGCAGAGAACAAGAGACTCCTCAGAAGAGCTTGTGGAAGACGTAAAACCAGCCTCAAAGCAGCTTTCTCCAAGGGTACAAGGGATAACACAGAATTCACAGTGACCCAGGTCACTAGCAGTTGATGGACTAAGAACACAGTAAAGAGACCTGCTCTTCAAGAACTTAGTGGGCAGGGAAATATGTATATATTAATTTCTAACTCTCCTTTATTTCTATTTCATCTTCTCCAACACAATCAGTTTCCCTTATTTAAACAAATAATCAGCCTAGTTCATGTTCAAACAAAATCTTGTATTATAGTTTAAAAGCTTCCTTGGTACACTGGGTGTGCTCTAAGGATATGCACTTGAAGACAAACAGCAAAGACAGAGCCACTTCAAGGCTGTAGATGACTTGAAGGTCTTGTAAAGGAGCGTGTGTGTAGGGACGGAGCTGATTTCCTTAGATTTCATTCCTCTATTGACCAACAATCTTTAACCTGCAGAGAATCACAGCTGATGACACTCTAACTGAGATATGGCCATTTCAATCAAGTCGGCCAGATGGCTGGTGAATGCTCTGCTCAGCAGTCACTCCCGTGTTCCCATTCATAGTTTTCTCTCTTCGTTACAAAATTAAGGAACTTAGAAACCAGTTCAGTTTTGGAACTTTAGTGGCACCTTCATGACTGAGGGCAGACAGTGCAGCAGTTAATACCAGATTGCATAAACCCAAGATGTGAAATGGCCAATCTGCTGCAGACTGGGGCAGGCAAATGTTAGTAGAAGCACTGTGAAATCCTGCAATAGAGGTGTATGACATTTCCTAGAAGAACAGAATTACTTCAAATTGAAGACTGTTTATGAAGAAGAGGGCTGGAGAGAACAGCCAGCCAGTTACATTATTAGATGAGAGGTAGCAGCAGTTGTCACGTGCTAAGAAGTCCCACTTCTTGCCCAAATTAGATACATCTCTCAAGTGTTTCCAAATCAATTCTTTCCAACTTTATAAAAAATGCCACTTTCACCTCTTACCGCATAAACCATTCATTTTTTCCCCTCATAATACAAAGAACTGGGATTTTAACTGAAAACCTTTGGTTTTTCTAGACATTATTGTGTTAGAAGAAAGTTGATTTCATACACCTAACACCATTATAGCTATACAATTGGCAATTATCAAATCCCTCCACTTCCCTAATCCAAGTTATTTTAAGGAATAAATATAGGGAACTTAAAAGGAATACCGAAAATGAAAAGTTATCACACGTGTTTATCTTATGTACAATTTTGAACTTTCAAATGTCATAGATAAAGCAACAATGTTGCATTTCTTCTACAGTTTACCACATTGTAAAATTCATGGTCACTGGTGCATTAGACTACTTGGGAAAGATTTCTGTAAAGAAAAAAAAAACATTTAAGGATGAATGCTTTGAATGCTTCTGGTCAGGGTTGCTGGTTTTAGCGGATAAAGTTAGTGCTCACAACACCATGACTCCAATTTCAGCACTGACAAATCCCATGCCACAATTTAGGCCAAAATTTTATATTATAGCAATTGACAAAACAAAACAAAAACCCCAATCAAACTCAGCAGGTTGTATTTATATTCCTAAATAACTGTTGTTTCTAAAACCAGTTATTTGGACTATTTCTGAAGGATCAAGGTCATTAACAACTGTTTTCAGCAAGCTGGATGCAGCTGAGTGAAGGAAAGAAATTGCTTCTACTCGCCCTTAAACACATCTGCTTACTGTGCTCCACATCTTGTCTGGCAAAAGCAGGAAAGTTGTCCTCTGCTCTACTCAATTAAGCCAGAGCTACCACAGAGGAGAGAAGGATCTCTTAAAATGGAAGAGGCACTTCATTACTTTTAATAGCAAATTTCTTATTTGCATCAAGATGGAGTAAAAAAAGTCATAATTGAAACTTAATGTTCTTTATAAGGACAGTAAAATTTATTTCTTAAACATTAAGAAATGCTAGTGCCCAGAGATGCTGTTACCTTGGTGCAGATTATCTTCATACTATGCAGTCTGTCAAGTGATTCCTGAGGATTTCCTAGGTACTGAGGAAGTTCAGCATGCAAAATCCGCATGGAGAAAGGAACCATGGAACCTAGAAACACAATTAATTTTAAGTGTGTTTGCTATAATGATCAGTTTGTGATCTGCCTACATTACAAAAGGTATGTCTCACTAGCGTTTATATCACAAAGTCTATTTTGCCTTCATTTTTCTTCTCCTGACGAAAAATGTGAAAGATGAGAAAATAGGAAACTTCTCAGCTATATCATATGATGTGTTTAAAATGCTTTAAATAGGCAAACATAAGTAAACCATAATCAAGAAGGCAAGAAGAAGGTGTACCTAACTCAAATTTTCAAAACCAAGTTGTACTGGGAAGTACAATGTTTCATTGAAGATTTCTTTAAACTAATTAAAATGAAGGAATAAAAAAATTAAGTTTACCCAAGTTGCAGCTATATTACTACTAGCATTTAATAATTATGAATATTTTACAACCAGTGCAGAATAAACAAGATGAAGTTACTGGCCTTTAAAGCATGCTTGTGAAAGAGATATAACCGGGGCATGCAAAACCTCTTGGCATATTTTTGTGTAACTTCTGGTTCATTCAAAACATCAAAGAATAGGGAATTTTAAGCAATATTTGGGGAGAAAAAGAAATGTCTTCCTTTTCGTACTAGTTTACTACTACTACTACTGCTACTACTTCTACTACTGTTGTTGTTGTTATTATTATTACTATTATTATTATTACTTTTATTATTATTATATATGCCAAAGACCTCATTGTCTACATTTACGGCATCCTGGCTGACTTCACAGGCAGTTTCATGAGCTTACCAGAACCCTAGTGTGTGCAACATCTTGCTTTCAGGTAACTCTATAATCCTGATACACAGACAACAATACTGAACATAAACTAAACACCATTACTGAAACCAAATCAGAGCTGTAATACTGGGGATACAGGCCTTGCAAAATACCATGCTGCATTTCTACTATTTTAGTATGTACACTTGCTATACACATATTCTAAGGGGATTTCTCTCCCAAGTTACCTCTTGCCTCATCTTTTCTCAAAAACAGGACTCAGGAGCTTTCTAAATAGATTTTTGCACCTGTTCTTAACAGGCTTGTATGTCAAAGAGGTAAATGCTATACAAAATGAGTCACTGCCTCTAGACATTTTTTTAAAGGTTGACAAAATTTTAATCACAAGACTCACTAATTATGACCTTCACAGTAAGCCACTTACATCTACATAAATTCTCTTTTGCTGATGCTAACTATTCCCCATGGCTTCCCTGACTGCTGTGCTCCTGTAATGGACACACACACGAGTTTCATGCATCATCATATGTGGAAAAAACATTAAGAAAATAAAACTGCCTTTGAAATTCTATTAAGAGACATGTAGAAGTTGATTCAACAAGTAACAAAAGATGTGAAATATTTTATGCACGTATAGTGCATAGTGCCTAGTGCCTTTTGTCATGCTAGCGCCTAATATGACAGAAGATACACAGTCAGTGTAGGCAGTGAACAACAACAAAAAGGAAGTCGAAAATAATTTAGGAGTAAATTCTGTGCCAGAACACCAGAGAAGAATTGCTTTGTAGACATGTTGCAAACTGCACCGCAAACCTATGGAAGCAAATCTGAACTCCGGCTGGTTCTAGCTCTACCACCTCTCCGATGACCAAGTTCTAACTCCACAACCCAACAGTAGTCCTGCCAAAAAAAAGCAGTGCCTAAAACCAGCTAGTTTGGTTCTGTTCTTTTGGAGAAGGTAGTCTTAATTTACTGATGATGCACCTTCTGCTGCACTAATGGAACTTCTGAGGCAAAGGTTAAAAAAAAAGGGGGGAAAATTTTGTAAAACTGAAAGAATATGACGTTTTAGCGACATTTCGGTTAATAACTGTGTCGCAGCATAGTCAATTCTGAACAAGTGTGTATCTTAACATCCTCTTGCAAAATGCAACAAAAGGTCAATTCAATAAACACTCACACAGAAAACCTGAATTAGTACCAGAACAACTCAACATACAAATAGACAGGTATTCAATGGAGCACAGATGAAACATCTCACACTATCAATTTTTATAAAATTGATATAATATTTTGTGCAACAGTTTTTTGGAATTCTGTATTTTGTAAAGTACTGATCTTACGTATCACTGAATGAAACCACTCTACTATGATCCCTGTGAGGGGAAAGAATAACCCACTTCCAATCAACATCATCAGAGGTGGTGTCAGAGGACGTCAGAAGGATGAATGTGACTCCAGGTCAACTTAAGACTCCATAAGAATCTGATTTATTTCCTATTACAACTAAGTCCTCAGTTGTAACAGGCATTCAGAACTATATTACTTCAAAATGTACTGTATGGACGTATTATTTCTCAACCACTAAGTATTTCCTTCATAGCTTGTGACTAAAAAGCATTCCAGTGAGATCCCCAGTAGTACATCAAGTGTGGCGACAGATCTCTCAAACAAAAGCAGAAGAAAGCTGGCCCAGGGTATAAGGCTAGTTACTGTAAAGAATTTTCAAACCAGAATTTGTATTTACAATTTCTCACAGGAGGATCTAAAACTCTAGCATCTGTTTCTTCTCTTTCTTTTTGAAACTCATGACATAAATAGAAGAAATTTTACTGTAAACATCCAGCAAATCCCTCCAATCAATGTCTGTTACTTATTGCTTATTAAACAAGCTACTAACTTTATTTAAAATACCAGAAACACTAGCTCTTTCTGCCCTCTTCCTCAGTTTCCTTGAAATCCTTCTGAACAGCAGGAGATTTTTTTCTTTTTAAGAAGAAAGCACAAAGCTGTACACATGCTCTCATACAAACGTGACAACCAGGGAAAGGAGAGAGAAAATAAATGCCCTTTTATCACCGGTAAGGCTTTCTTACCAGTCCATGTAAACAGTATTGTGTAATTTCAGGTCAAATTAGATGAGCAAATTGCTCATAAAAAATCTGCAGCACTTATTCAAACCACTCATCCAAATATAGACATTAAATACACTACTTATAAATTATAAACTCTTGAGATTTTTGGTTAAGTGCATTTTCCCAGATATGTTCCTGTCTACAAGTAAACTTCTTTTTAGTTAAATTATATGAGGTATGGATAATGTATCTAATTCAGTTCCTACCGTAATAAACTGATTCTCTGGTTAAAAAAAAGGCCATAAATTTACTTAGATTTGGTAAAGTTTTCAATGAGTGCTACTTATATAAGATGCTAACACAATTTACATACACTTCTCAAAATGAAATACATGGCAGTAATAGAAAATGCATGTGAAGAGATCTGTTCACCAATGTAATTCTGTAACTGATTAACAGCTGTGTTAGAACTGACAGGAGATGAGACTTAAAAAAGGCAGAAGAGGTTTTCAGAAAACACTGTAATTTTCATTTTACATTGTCTAGTATAACAAGAAAACAATTGAGAAGAAGTAAATGATGTCTGCTGATGACTCTGGTAGATCCATAATAATAGTGTCAGGAAGGTCTGAAAGGCAGGTTGTAGAACTTGGGAGTACAAAATGTAATGAAAAAAAGCATTACCAGGGGAAAAAAAAACCCCTATACTTCCCTCAATGAATACACATCGGAGGGAAAAAAACCAAAACAAGAAAGTAAGACTGACTGCATTAACACTCAGCTGTAACAGAAATAATACATGTGCTTGTTAGACCAAGGATTACATTATCTTGTTTGAAAAGTTTCACCTATTCACTGTTGGACCACATACTTAAAGCATGCAGGGAAAGACACATTTCTTTGTAACAGGTTTCTATACCAGCAGGCACACATATCTATGCCTCTGGTATCCCACTAGGGATAAGAAAATTTTATATAAACACTGAATTTATCACAGACTGTCTTCTGCAAAACTACTCGGAATCAAACCCGTGTGCTGTATTATATTTCAGTACTCAGTACTGAATTTAACAGGGCAACATGTCAAGGAAGTATTTAAAACAAATAGCATATCCTGTAATTAAAATGTTTAGTTAAGAGCATAGGAGAATGGATTTTGCTCTCTACTTCATGCTTCCGATTTCTACACTAATGTCCTCTTACACAGCAAAACTATGCCAGCTAAGCTTAGATAATTTCCACTAAAGGCAATACCCTAAAATTACTGCTATATATCGAAATTTTATTTTTAAGTTAAATAGGTCTTATTCTAGCTTGATGTTTTACAGTTGACCTCTGCTGCTCCTCTTCAGGGGTTTCATAATAATATATAAAAAATTTATAATGGAAAATGGTTTAATTTTCGGACAATTTTCTTAGCAACCACTTTTAAATATACTGGAGATTTTTTTTTTCAAAGAATGTAATTTCTGATTGTCACTTTCACATGAATTAATCTAATTCGTATGCATATATATATATATATATACACACATGTATTATCAGCATACGAAAGGCAAAACTAAAAAGTAAAAAAAGGTCTGCTGAAAGGAAAATGGATACACTGAAAGCATGGGAACAGATGGAATAAAGAGTGAGATCAGGTAGAATTTTCCAAGACCACAGATTTCAATTCCTATTTCTTTATGAACAGCTGCACATTTTCATAACTGTCAAAACATAAACATCACCTCATGTCAATCAAATTCAAACTGCAGCCCTCATCTGCAGCCCTTTTGGAGCAGAGAAGAGTATTGCAATGACCAGCCATTTCATCTCTGTATTTTCTTGTTGCAAACCAGTAACCAGAAATGCTTTCTGATCTGCCTTCTACAACTTGTTCAACAAATCTTAAATGCCAAAAGGCAACAGAAGAGCAGATTACCAATTACTGAAAGGATAAAGTCGGATCTTATAACAGTAAAAAACCCCAAACCAAAACAGAAGAAACAATTCCTTCCTTCATTGGTTTAAAGAGAAATACACAAAGTCCAGTTTCTGAAAAATATTCTCCTTTACACATATATACACACAGAGAGATGTATATCCTTGCCTTTATATGCACATACTTCTACCAACAGGGTATTTGTATAATTTATAGGATTTTTAAGAGGGATAATGTAGTAAACTTCAAATCCTAGCTTTGCTGACTAGAAATTAAAAGTACACTTTAAAATCCCAGTTCAACAGATTAGCCTCCAAGCTTTTGTTTATTACCTTCAATCCAGAGAGACTGAAGATGAGATAGGAGCCTAAATGTTTGTAACGATTTAAAGAAAAAGTTTTGAAAATTTTGTCTGAAATTACATGCTTGCATATACTTCACAATTTAACTGCACATGACCTAAGACCAGAAACTCTGAATCATCATCTGGTTTTAAAAAGTTTCAAAAATACTTTTTCAGTAATTTGGAGTTACTTGCATTGAAGAAAGGAAAATATAAGAGAAAGAATGCAGGAAAATTCTATAACAATTGTCCTGCAGCAAAGAGATCACCCTAAATCTTACCTACTAATAACTGTAATAAGGCAGAATTGAGAAATGAGATACTTGCTCATAGCATTAAGAAATCCTGTGTAAAGCTGGTACTGTCCACAATGAGACTATGCAGCCTTGGGAAAGAATGTACAATTAAGTATTTTAGCAGTACTCTACCCCCTTAGATTATACATACATTTCTTAACTAAAATACCTGTATCATTTCAGAAAAAATTCTATTTGCATGTCTGAGTAGCCTGAATAACCAACTAGAACCACAACATTTGAGCGGTAGTTATTCAAGTTGTATTAGCTGATTTTACAGGTAGAAGGTAGCTCTAAAGCAAAACAACAGTGAATTTAAAGAGGCAGTAGAGAGGTACACAATCATGAAAACAAAATAATGGGCAACCAGTTCCACTAGGGGCTTTAGTATGTTTTTTACTGCCAACATGAGCTTGAATGAAGAACTCTCCTGAGCAACTGCCAAGATTCAATCAGTCTGACATAGGAGTGTTAACTTCAGGCAGTATTTGTGGTAACACATGAGAAAAAAAACCAGTACCATGTGTAACAATGAAATAGAGTATTTTTCTGCTTTCCCGCAAAATTTATTAACGAAGAGAAGCACTTTCTATGATGTAATTTCTTTAGCCTGTGCATTTCTTCCCTTATCTTTGTTTTTACATCGATTACTTCCTTTTGTCTCTCCACCTACCACAATCGTTTATTATTAATCTTTTTATTATTATTATTATTCTTTTTTCCCCACACCACTTCACACTGTGCCAGTTATCTCACTAACCAAATCTGATGAGGGTGAAAATTGATGTTTTATTTACAGCATCATCAGACCCTATAAATTATAAAAAAGGAAAGCTTCAGCCAGCCTGCCTCCTACTAACATAGACAAGTAGAAGAGAAAGAGAAAGGAAGACAGGAAACTCAAAATGGCCAAACACTGCTGTAGAGACATCACATAAAAGAGATAATTTCCCCAATCCATGTCTGTCCTTACTTATGGCATAGGCTGACATTCAGAAACAGGATCAAGCTTCAGGTAGACCTTGGAGCTGTACTTAGTCCTTTGCACTATTTATAGCCCAGATGCCTGTAAAATGTCTTTTGTGGGTATTAGAGAAATATTTTGGATAAGTGTTTTCACAGTTAACACAGTATCTCTGTATCAACAGACATGAAACAAGTTTCCCACTACAAATTTTGCTATTTTATAAGCTTACAAAATGTAGTAACAATTATTACAGTTCACCTTAGCCATCAGCACTGAAAACTTGTTAACAACATGGTTTAGAGTCACAATTCTAGACCGCGTATGATATGACTCCTTTAGAATGATTGGAATTTCAAAACAAAAGAAACAAATTAAGACCACTGCCTGAGTAACTAAGGATACATTAAAAATGAAATCTCACACTATTTTTTTCTATCAATTTTTTCATATATTTCTGATAAAAATTCTAACTACTGTGGGTATTAGTAATGTCATAAAAGTATCACTAGTGAAAAATGCTAAAGCAGTTGTGATGTCTAGACTCCCAATATTTTGAGAAAAAAATGTATTTTATATATAATATTTATATTACTTTTTTAAACTATCACTATCCATACAGAAGTGCCATCCTACTGCAGGACACACTACTGTATCACTAGTCACAACACTGCCACACTTTTAAAAACCTTTTGTTGGTATTAAAACCAGAGCTCAGGGGAAGGTGTACAGTATGAAATAAGTTTCTAGAACACATAAAACTAGATATTTAATGCCATGTTCCTTATTTAGGCCCTTCCCACCAGAGAACAGAAGACTGATTTCACTTAGAGGAATACAGATGATGCTGCATGATCACAAGGAGAATGAAAAGGGGAAAAGGAAAAAAAAGCGCACCCCATGTTACATAAGCTTCTGGTCAGGGGAACAGAAGTCCAGTTTTTACTTATGCATAGGTTATTTTTTTCCCCTTTGTAATACAAAATAAATTACTCACAAGTTTTGTAGCTTTAGAAGACTGATTTTGGTAGCATTAACTTTTCTGTAACTTACTACTCTATTAACCAGAAGCAAGACCAAGTTACCTCATGAAAGAATGAAACAGCATTTTAATGTTCCATTTTAATTGCTGGCTCTCACAGGTTCAGAAATACACAGGCATTAGCAAAGGAAAGGCTGTCTCAGATTAGGCAAGCTATCATATGAGAGTTTATTACATATCATAAGGAACACAGGCACAAATGGCATAATAGAAGTGGGTCAGACTATGTAAATATAAAGTTAAAACCCTTTAAAAAAATCCTGAAATCCATCTGTCATGAGAACGGTAACAAAAATTCAGCCTTATATATCCCACACAGTACAATGAAGATGTGCAGGAAGCAATCTGAAACAGAGTTCCCGACCTAAGGACCTACCTATTATGAAAAAAAAAAATTGTATGTAAAAATCGGACTTTTCAGCTTCTTTATGCAGATGAATTTAAAAGCAATAGATCTATAACTGAGGAATTTTAACATTTTACTAGAAAATGAGAACAGTTTGTTCTCTGCTCCTTATCAATCAGGAATGATCCATGAGTGCCTTAACCAACTCCACTGACCAACGTAAGAATCCCAGCAGAATCAATGCCCCGAGAGGCTGCACTCCTTCAGGCAATGCAGATGACTGAACAAAGAGCCCACAGAAACCAGGAAAGGAAGATTCCAGAAGGACTGGATCTTACAGCCATGATAAAGACAACAATGATGGGATCAATGCACAGCATGGCTGCAAATGCCACACAAAATATGAGGATGAAATGGAGGTTAGCAGCACTGCCAAAAGGGAAACAGCTTTAGGCGCATTTCAGAGGCAAATTAAGAGGACCATGTTGGCTATGCTAAGTTAAACTAATGGAAAAGCATCTTTCACTTTTCATACAGTTACTTGTAACTTAAATTCTTTGAGATATATTTCTCAGAGATCAGTGGATGAGGGGCTGTTCTCACTGCTGTAAGAAGTTTCGAACTTTCCCTACCTCACACATAAAACCCAGAAAACTTCCTAATGTATTACGGTTTTTATTATATTTCGAATACAAAGAAATTATGCAAAATATTATCTGTATTACAATTAATGGGTACATTACTTATATCTATACTCTCGTTTCTTAAATTGACTTTTAAGTGCTTACTCCATTTATATACCATGAATCAAAATTAAAATGATGAAATTAAGCCCTTTCTTTTATGCTTGTTACACCACAAAATGATACACCAAATTGCCAAATAGCAGTGGATTGTGTATTCATAGTAATATATTTCAACCAAAATACAGGAATGATTTATCTGTATTTTATTATTTAAATTAGCTGGTTAACAATGCATGTATACTAAATTTCTTTATCCATAATCCAGCATATCATAGTTTAACGCTAGACAAAAAAGAACTGCTTGTGTTCTCCTACATCCCTGCAAATGGCGTTTCTCTTTCCTCAAAACTATGTAAGGAATGTTTGACAGCTGTTCCCACATCATAAGCACGTTGTATGTATATGAGATACCTAAAACTAGCAGGTCAGCTCCATCCGATTTTGATCCTATTTTCCTTACGAACGATCACATAATGGTCCCAGTTGGTATGTTCAACAGTTAAAAATGAACTGAGGCATATAATTATGAAATAGACTATCTTCCTTGAGCTCACCTATTTTTACCATCAATATCCTCAAAACTTGTATGAAACAGCCACAGTGGTTGAGAGGCTGCCCCAGGAACCAAAGTTCAGTCACAGGACAGGTGCATGCAACACCCAGCCAGACTGTCCAGAACTGCTGCTCCCTGCATCATCTGTGGCATGAGGACCAAAGTGCCTCAAATATTGACATGATCTGGAAGGATTTTCTTAGACAAAACAGCTTATTTTTAGTATTGGAAAAGATGTGGACACATATATATGGCCTGCAGAAGACTACTATTGCTGTAGCATCACGTGTGCAGCTGCCCTAAGAACACCAGACCCAAAAAGCTGTCCAATCTGATGGCCAGGACCTCCTTCACTCTTCCAACTGACACAGCTCCTTCCCAGTGGACTGCCTGGGATTGCCTGAAGGACGAGTAGTAACGTCAGAGGGAGTTGTTCTAGGCAGTCCACATCGGCCTTGCTGGGCTGCAACTGATCTTCTGCATCACTAAGAAAAATAATCTGCAAAACATCATGAACTTTCTGACACCAACTTCTGTTCCTCAGCAATCTCAAAATCTCCTATCTTTCTAGTTTACCCCATCAAGGCTGCCAGCATCTCATGTAAAATGGACTGTAATTTTTCAGAGTGGCACTGCCTATAACAACTGCTTCTTACAAATGCTTTATTACACACTGTGGTTCAAATATGAAAGCCAAAGAACATTAAGAACACTCAACAGTGTACTTGCATCAGAGACTTATTCTTTTCTAAATAACAGATATAGAAAAAATAAAATTTCAAAATAGTCTGAACAAGAGCAAAATTGCTCTTAAAACCAGCAATTTTTCAAACCTAGACTTCTGGAGGACTAGAATACCCTGAGTAGTGGAACTATGTGGTTAACCTATGAGCTATTTGGAGCAGTGGGAAGTAGTGCATTTGTAACTTGAGACAAACTGCTTATAAAGAATTGAAGCTGGTGTTGTTTTTGTTCTCTTCAATAATGCAATACATAGTAAATCTCTGATTTTTACTGACTTTCCATTATTTAGCAAATAATATTACATTTAATCATGTTTCAATTAAGGAGAACTATTAACTTAGTTCTAAATATAGGTTTTTTTCTTTTATTCCTAGAAACCAGGAAATAACACCTGCTGTAGCCTATGGGCATGTGAGTATTAAAAATAGCATAGTGATAGTACCTGGACAAACTGAGGAGGAAAAGCTTATAGAGTCTGTTTCCAAAAACTCTCATCATCTTTCAAGCCTGTTTCTGGGTAAAATGAACTATTCAAGTTCGGTAATTTTTAATTTCAATATCATAGAACTAAACTATTTTATTTACTTGTTAAAAACATTCCTCTGTAGCAGCATCATGAAATACACTGCCTACCTATATTGCTCTACCTGTTGCTACTTCTTACTGCTACCTCCATAATGCGAGCAATACTTTAATGTACTAATCAATCATGATTTTCTGGGGGAAAAAAACCAAAATAAAACCAACATAATCCAAAGCTCTCCAATGCTTTAGGCGTAAAAACCCCCTGAACCCAATATTTTATAAAGACTGGTAAAAACAGCAAAAATACAAAGCATTTCATAAATCAAGTGTTTTACCTTTACGTCCAGGGTATACGTTAGGGTAATATTCATAATAAAGATCAGGCTGGTCTAAATTTCCAAATGGTTCAAATTCCATTTCTGCATTTTGGAACAGATTCAGTTTTACCAGCAGTGCTAGTCTCACAAACCACAGCTAAAAATGAATACATATAAAAAAGGGAAAGACAAGGTCTGGTATTAGCTTCAGTCAAAAGCCACATCTGATACAATTTCAACTTTTCAACTTTTTCTGGTAAAAGCTGAGTAGAGAGTTTCCATGTTACTGAAAAGAACCAGGATTTATATTTACCTGCTCTTTTACAAAGTACTTTTCATCAAATCATTAAAACAAAACACAGAGGACTGATGTTTAGTTGTTTTTAAAGGTACTAAGATTTTGAAGGTGAAGTTTAAAAACTAGCCTGTTTCAAAATTAGAACATCTCCCTTTGAAACGAGTTAGCATGTACGAATTATCAATCTGGTATTTTAACTGTTTTTCAAACTTTATGGTATTCTTCAAATCTTTTGGTGAAACTCCATGAGCTTTATAAACACTAGGTTCAAAAACATGAGTTCTCATCTGGTCACATCTGAATCACTTGCAATAGCTTATTAATTTAGATTCTTATCTTCTAAGCAACACGAAACACATTTCTAACATTTGGAATCTTACTACAAAGTTCACAATCTAGATAGTTTCATGAACTTTAGCAGAGTGACTCTTTCAAAACAGCAAAACATATTCCATTTTATTAGTGTGAAAACCTTTAAAAACAAAAAATCAAGACTGGATTTTATTTAAAAAAACTAAGTTTGTTTTAAATGAAGGCCTACTTTACACAAGTAAACAGAAAAAGCGACTTGCAAAAATACTTAACCTCAGTTTCTATGTTACAATTAGGAAAAGGAGTTTGGTCATGTTAAAAAATTGCCACTGTGAGTATTGTTGGAAAAAAGTGACAAGGGCATACCTTCAAACATACCTGTAAAGAATCTGTTGTATGGCTAGCAGGTAGTCCACTTTTTTTATAGCCTTGACCATGTGCAGTTAGAAGCCGTCCACACAAGTCAACTGCTGCCCTCCAGTTTTTACTGCTCTGGGAAGAAGAAAAGAGTAAGTATCAAAATCATAAAGCCCCTAAAAAGCACAACTGCTTATTTTGCCTGCAGCAGCGACATGTACCCATCAGTAATCATGGCAAGGTCAGGAGAGCTGGCCGGTGAGAAGCAGAATGTCATTTGTCAAAGCTGCACGTCTAATTAGGCAAAAAGGGAAATCAAGCATTAATATCACCAGATCACTGAAACAAAAGAATATATAATGCCATATGGAATTCAAAACTTAAAGCTGTATCATGTTTGATTATATAAAGGAATACACTATAATATTCAAAACTTTGTTTTCTCCTAAAAAAAGGAGAAAAAATTTGCCATGTATTATCAAAAATATCCAAGTTACTCTGCGGTCATAAAGTTTTCAATGCCCATTCTTATTTCACTGACTTCAGTATCTCAGATTGTAACCTCTAGTCCAGTCCACTTAATTTAAATAAACTTCTAGCATTGTCCAGGATACAAAATTCCTATTAATCAGAAATAAAGAACAAGGAAGAATACAATGCATAAATGATAAATTCAGAACAATAACAACTGTTTCACCCATAAAACGTAAACATCTGAATTTCCACTGCATGACTGATTTCAAAATACTCTTAAATTTATTTTTTCATTCACAGAACAAAAACATTCCTAGTTAGACAAATCAAACTGTACTGTCACACTGTTAAGCAGTTTTTCAACAGAAATATCATAATAATGTTTCTGCCTTGTATAGCCTGATGCAACAAACCAAAAACTTTAAACACAGATTAATGCTTCACAGGTTTCAAGCTATCATACTTTTCTATTATACACAGGAGTTTTTAAAGAGACATGTATCCAGCAGGTCATTCTAAAGTAAATATATGTTATTCCTGAAAGTAGTATTTTTTTCAAATAGTTCCTTAACACATAAGAAAATATAAACGTAATAGAAAACAACCATGTTGTCTGATGAAATGTAAAGGAACAAAATACATTTATATTGGTGCTTGCAAAGTTCAGATACTAACCTTGAATTGGTATTTTATTAAAGTCTCTCCAGTGTTTTAGAAAACATATTAATACAGCAAACAGTCACACTGAAAAATCAAAAGTAACAACTGAAGAGTTTTCGTACTTTCTGGCCCCCATTTTGCAGCCATACAGGCTGCAAACAGGCCACTACAGAGACCGCAATGCACTAACCACCTCACCTCTCCTCTATGCATTGTCAAATGCCAGATAAAGTTGAGTTCCACTGGAAATGCAAAAGTTGGCTGACAGCAAGACCATGAAACAGCATGGCAGACTCCGTGCCATCTACGCTCTTACGGAAGAGCAGGAATTGATAATGCATTAAAACATCCTTCAACACCTATCTGTATCAACTTAGAAAAGCAAAAAGATACTGACATGGATTACCTAAAATTCATTCCTCTTCTGGAGAGACAAACTAAATTCTTATTATCCTTAGAAGAAGAGCAAACACAGACTCTAAAACTGCTCAACTTTTCTTCCCGAATGAGTTGGAATCAAAAAATAATAATGGATCATTTATGACGAACTTAGGTGCTACAACCTTTTAAATTCTATTTCAGGCATGGACAAAAAATACTTTATAGAACAAGATAGCCAAGAGAAGCAAGTCTGCCAGTCATTGTGAAAACAGTCTTTGCTGGAAAATGAAACACAGTATTTGCAATGATTTCGAAATTAGAGCTGCCTGCTGGTCATGGAGCATAATTCCCTGTGGAAGCTTAATAGGAGGTTGCTGGCAGTACAACTTAATTTGAAATTAACTGGACACATTATTGTCTCAGGCAAATTGTACCAGACTTAAGAGTTGTCAGTCCACCAGAAATCTTTATCCATTTCAAACATCCCTCAAAACCTTGCAGGTCACTTTCAGGCTTCCTATGGTCTACAATCACACAGTTCTAAAAATCCAGATCCCTTGTACCCGAATTTCATTTGTAAATTTGTAAGTAAAGACCCAAAGCAAACATGGACACTACAGCTTCAGACATAGCATAAAAAATACTGTGATGATCAGGACATGGTTGTCTAGCTGTAATTGTGTGAAAACACTAATTTCTCTAATAAAAAAATACTGTCAACCTAATATTATTGCTAAATAGTTCACTAACACAGCAGCAGCCTGGAAGAAGAGACCTTCTCTCCACACGACATTAGTATCATCTTTCCACTGCCCCCAAAAGTATGGAGCTGTTGTTCTTTTAATGAAAGCCACCAACTGATTTCTGTACTCTTTAAACACTATTAGAGTAGATGTTTATCTTGTGAAAGATAATCCATATACATAACCAGAAATTAAAAACCAAAAACATCTCAGTACTGACTGCTGTACACACACCAAAGCTAGGCGAAGCAGATCAGCCACCCAACAGACAATACATTACTCCTTGCAGAACACTTCTCTGTTCCTCAAAAAACCCAGAAATCCTGGGGGAGGTTTACACACAGACAGGGAAGCTGCAGAGTAAAACAGATTTCAAATGTAATTCTTCTGTCAAGCAAAGAGAGGCACTTGGACTGGAAATCTACAGAAAATGTGTTCAATGATGAACAGGGAACTCCTCTGATACACAATTCAGAACATTATTCAGTCTCTCAGGAAAACCACAGAAATTTTATCCAACAAATAGATGCTTCTCAGTACAGAAATGCAACCTCTTCCCAAAAGCACACATCTATAGTTTGTGCTACTCATGTCTCCCACATTCTCTCAAATCAGCTACAAAATTGTAGGAAATTGCTCACTGATTTGGAAACAAAAGAACAATCCCCTCCCCTATTTTTAAGGATAATTTATAAATTATTAAAGTGAATATGTATGTTATACCACTGTATCCAAGTTTGTTGTATTTGAAAATATATGCAAAAGCACAACATAAATCATGTGCAAAAGTAACAGTATATGACTTTTTAAAAATAGACTCAAAAGGGAGTCATTAACTCTACATGTAACACCATTAAAGTGATTAAAATGTCCTCCTCCACTAGCTATGACATGCTTCTCCCCTGTAAATTACATTGGTAAAGCACTTACACATCAGTTAAGAAAATGTAGCTAGTAACCCTTTCTTGGTCTAGCAGTTTGAAATAATTATTCCATATTTAGAGCAAACTTAGAGCAAACATTACATATTTATAGCGGCAAGATACAGGAGTCTTTTTTAAAGTATGATAACTACGAAAGACTGAATCTTCCTCTGGCTGCAAGCGCCTTACAACTCAAAACATCAGAAGGGCCTCTGGTAAGAAAGACTGTGCTATTTGTTCAAATGAGGGTAAAAAAATAGTCTAAAATATGGAACAAGAAGAACTAACATAATTGCAGCTTGCACCTTGTATTTGCTGCTGTAAAACAAAGCAACACTGAAGACAAGATCTTGCTTACATTTATTTGCTCTAGATGTAAATGCATGTTCCTATGCCAGATTGATAAAACTTTTTAGAAATTGAACACACAGATTTTCTGTTTTCAGTTAAAAAATACAAAAACTTATCCAGTACAGATGTATAACTCTATTCATAAGTTATTATAGAATTATTTTGCAGAACCGCTCCAGCAGCCCTATATCTCTTTAAAATCCTAAAGTTGTAAAACTAATTTAACTACACCACCTCCAAACCATTTTGCTACCAGTAAAGCATTTCCAATTCACTGCTACCCATCTTATAGCAGGAACTGAAAATGTAAAAGTACAGTTGTTCAATACACTATCTTTGGCTTACTGGCAAAAATCTCATTCAAATAATCTAGAGACCAAATTCATGCTGAACAATTTTGTTAGCCAAGTTTAACAACTTGAGTTCAGTTCCTGGTGAACAACTATTTCTCTTAGACATGATGCTGCTGTTGGTGATCTAATCAGAAAAGGTGCACCTTTGTAAGTTCAGCTTACCAACTTCTTGATAAATTTTGTTTTCTGACAATTAATTGTACCTGAGGAAGCTTTTGCAGACTGTTTGCACTATGATTTCCCCAGAAGGACATCAGCCTCCAACATTCTTTGCTGCAAGCACTAACTGCATCTTACACAGAAGTACTTTTACCTAAATGTTTTTTACTGGAACTTTTATAGGAATGTGAGAAGGTAACACCCAAGGATGCACACTTGATACTCCTTTGTGACCCTGGTTAAAAGAGCTGGTATCTTCACTTGTAGATGTAGTCTAGGAGATACTGCCAATATGTAAGGACTGCATCACTAAACAGGGATTAGATGATTTACAATATCAGAATAACAGAAAAGGTAAAACATAAGGCAAGTCACGTAGTTTACAATGTCATGTGCTGAGCTCTGAGCAGTGATAACAAAAAGATGTTAGCTTAAATTGGGAGAGAGTCTGAGAAGAGCTCCTAAGATGATTATGAAGCCATCCATGATGAGATGACTAGAGAAGGGTTATTTTTTCCTTTGAAAAGAAAATCTGAGAAGTGGAACTGTCATGGCTGTCTATGCATACACAGTATCACGGGAGAAGCAGCAAATATTAAGGAAGAAAAAATACTTATAAAGCTACATAAGACCAGAACACTTAAATTATTGTAAACAGCTTTAGTTTTGATTAGAAAAAAGATTTTGAGGGAGGACTGATTAGAATGCCTTTGATTAACAACCAAAGGAATGAACTTCTGGAATAGCCTTTGAAAGCAGCAGTAGTGTATCTGTACTTATTAAAACAGCCAAATAAGCTAACAGAACTAATCATATGGTAGAATAGAGAATCTTCAGAATTGCAGCTGAAGACATGTGGTTTGAAGATTTGGTATACTGGTGAGCATGTTTTTCCCTCCATGCAGGATTAGAACGGTAACCAGATACTAATGAAGCAGTTTCCTCTGAAGCACACAGGCTTAGACTACTGTTTTTATTTTTTTCCTTTTTTTTTTGTTCCCATAATACAATGGAGTTTGCCCAAGATCATCTGAGAATTTTAACCTAACAAATTACTTCATAACAGGACTAAACATCCACTTTTGGTTTCAGCTGTCTCTCGTGTCTTCCTACAGCATGTGATTATTGTTGAGACTTTTAGATGGAAACCCATCTAAATTTAGCTGTGATCAGACTGTACTATTAGGTCCCTATTGACTTAAAGAGTTCAGACAACAATTCACATGTAAACACCTAAATAATAGGCATCAGTCTGAAGGTGAAACTTATCCTAATTCTAAGCATTTCTCTTCTGCACTGCAGACCCATTCAATATACATTTTTCTAAGTTGCTGCAAGGGATTGAATTGGTGACAAAAAATCTCCTGTTCATGTGTAGTGCACAAGGATACCAAATAAACAACTAAGGAAAAAATCGTAACTTTGTGGAAACTGCATAGCAATATTCTCAATAGTCACTAGTTTTTAACTAGATCTTAATATAAATATTGCCTGTAAGTTGTTCTTTGCATTAAAAGATTTATTCACTGAACATACTTGATCAGGAATTCACTTGTAAACAAAGTAAAAATTTTGACTAGTAACAGAGTACTTATTATATGTCATTCTGGCCTATTACATATGTAGAAAACATACATATTTTAAATTAATATGATCTAACACAGGATTTTAATGTTAAGTCTGAAATCCCTTTAACTTTAAAGACTACTGTCAATCAGAAATAAATTTTCCACATTTAGACTTTAAGAAGAAATGCAATGTTTGCAAGGGAACAAAAAAAAGACCAACTAATTCTCATCATAAAAAGAAACAAGTTCTACAAATGAAATGGAGAAAGTTATATTGCATACTCAAAACCAACCAAAAGCTAATGATTGAAAGCCTTGAAAACCAGAGAACATTCTGACTTCTAACTGAATGATTTCTATTTTATAAAAAAATCCACCCTTCTAAATAAGGCAAGCTTTTTTATAAAAAAACATAAGTAACATAAGTAACCGTAAGTGCCATAAGTAACAAAAAACTCCTCCAGCTGCAGACTATCTCCTAGCTTTACCGCCTTGGGCCTAAAAGCTTTAACACTACTCTTCTGAAGCTGAAGAGCACGCTCAAAGCAAAAACAGTATCATCAGCAGCATCGTAATTAAGGTACAAGATGGTCTGCAGCATAGAACATCTTGCATAGACACCGCTACCAGGCTAAATAGAAAAACATCTCCCATGCACCAAAAATTCTCTTCTGGAAGATGGAAAGTTAAGTGTGGAAAAAAAAGCTTGTCCGACTTAAGACACTGATGGGTACAAGACATTTCCATAAGATTTTTTTCTCCTCTCAAGTCAAGCAAAACATTGAGATGAACAGAAAAACACATGTCTAGGATGGAGATCGCAATCTGTTTTTTCATGTTTAGTTTCTAAAATTACCTCTGAATTCCTTTAACAGTGCTTGCAGAGACCTCCTAGAGTATTCCTAACATGACAAAAAAGTAGTCTCTTTTGGAGCTTTACATGTGAAGTCACACAACTAGATTAGAAGATGTTAAATACTAAATACAGCCTGTCCTGATAATTCCTCACTTCTTTTCCTCAGTAATTTTTCATCCATTTTTTCAAAAACAAAATAAGTCCAAAATATCTTGTTATGTCATCAGATTAAGTAAGGCTCAGTCATGTAATAGTAATGAATTTTATACAAGAACACAATGGTTAAAGGAATAAGGCAAGGTTTTAAGGCTGCTATACGCAACTATTTCCAGGACAGAAATATTTACATCAATGAAAGGATTAAGTTAAGCTTTCCTTTGGAAGTAATTGGCTTTAGTTTACTGCACTGAAGTAGAAAGTCACGCAGTTGAAATTACCATACCACTTTGGCTTGCCATTAACAACTTTTATGTCTTTTTGTAAAACACTCAGGTGAAAACAAAAATACATAAGCAGATAAACAGAAACATGATTAAAATCTGTTTTGCAACCATTTGCATTACATAAAAACTCACAGTCGCTTAAAACAATTTTTTTGTAACTTTTGCATGTAATGAAATGTTCACTATGCGATTTAAACCCAAATAGTTAAACCTCAGTGTCATTCCCATTAAAAACTACTGTAGTTTGGCTAGTGCTATTGAAGGATCATGAATAGACTAATACACAGATTTTTTTTCCAGTTTCTCCTCAGTCAGTAGCTCCCAATTATCCTGAGAGAAACACAATATTAAATATATATTATATGATGACTGTTACTTACAATTAGCTGTTTCAAGCCTACAAATGACTGCTCTACAGAGTTGGCATTTAAAACTTGTCTCTTCACTGCAGCCTGCTCCCCCAAGAAGCGAAGCATTAAGTCTTTTACTGCATCTCCCTTGGTGTTCATGGAACAGAAAAAGAAAACAGATAATGAGACTATTTAAAATATTATTTCAGCAAAATAAAATGTAGAATTAAAATTAAGCAAAAGAGTTCTTTCCTCTAGAGAAATATGTATTTTCCAGTACGGTATGTGTGAAATAAATATAACTGCACATGTATATACGACATTGGAATGAAAACTTCTACATTTACTCCACATAATTTGCTTTTTTTTTTTTTTTCCATGTACAGGTTTCAGTTAGCATTGACACATTCAGGTTTATCTGCTTCTTATACTATTATCGTTCATAGATCTTATAAAATACTCCTCAAAGATCTTACAAGAAACAAGGTTGTACGGGTTTTTGTAATGTATGTTAACACTGAAAGGTGCAATCAAAGATAAACATGCACACAATAAGCTAGCCTTAAATATCTACAGAAAATAAACTTTGAGAGATCATAAACCAAAGTAAAGAGCAACCCTTCAACAAGTGTTCTTCATTTCAAAAGAACTAGGTGCAGGCGTCAGTCAGAGAAACTGGGCTATCTGATCTCAACAGCTTTTTGTCTAAAAAGAGGGTGAACTGCATATAATAACTTAGCTATGACAAAGACAATTGACATTAAACGTTTCGACTTTCTCATGGACAGTGATGGGAAATATATTTGTGTTTTCTGTCTAGTTTCTTAAGGAATGAGATTGCAACTACTTTATCACTACATGGAAAATGTTTACCTCTAATGATGTCACTTATCCTGTGACATAAACGACATTACCGCCCCCAGACAGAAGAGCCCAAAGAATTAAGAAAAGACAAAGTGTGTGCAAAATGACATAAATACAGAAGAATTTTTAAGCCCCCTTAGTAGTACTTTGGGCCCAACAGTACTTTGGAGTAGGAAACAGTACAAACGAATGTAATGAAACAAAGGACAGTGACAGAAGACAGCAACTCATGGAAAAAGGCATAATGGAAAGAGCATAAAAAGCAGCACTCAGATTTGTTCCAACACTTGGAGAACACTGGTACAGATCATCTTTACCATATACAACCCAAGATAGTCTAAAAAATAATGGTTTTTTAGATAATTGTCAAGAAGCAGCACGCAGCTGAAATAATAACCATTCAATATTTTTCTTGGTGTGATTTATCCACATAAAACTTGTCTTACAATACAGTTCCTAAGCAACCAGGGCAAAAACTAGTGTCCCAAGCTCTTCAATACATGTCATGTGAAATTTCAGTCCTCCCCCAAAGCACACTTAGAGTTCACCCACTGCAAACACATTTTTCAACCAACTTCTCTGTCCACTGCATGAAGCTTGGTTTAACATCTTGCATTAACATTCAGCATTAGCAAACTATTCATACCAAAGCTATAACAACTCTTGTTGGAAGCTGCTTTAACATTGAAAAGGTACCTCCGACAATTTTTCAGTTGACATTTCAAGTACATTACAATTACAGTTTCAGTTAAATACACAATTTGCAATACTATGGAACAATGATACTGAACCAGGGGATGTCAAGTCAGTCAAGGCATGCAGTGAGGCCATGGAAAAGCAGCAATAGAAAGCGAGGAAAGTGTTCCAGACATAAACCACTCCAAAACTTATCCCTGTGGACATGCCTAGGAGACTCATACAAATCATAAACAATGAAGAAAGCAGTAGGATTTCCATTAATTCCATTGATGATTTTACATCAGGTCTTTTGTAGAAATACATCACATGGACATTGCTAAACATCTTCTTATCAATTACATACTAAATGGTAGATCTGCATATATGCACATGCCCAGATTTAGGGAATCATCAGCAGAAGCAAGTCTTTAATCCCTGACTGGACCAAGGAAGGTGAAAGAGAACTATTGTAAAAAAGGAAGCTTGCAAAAAGGAGACCATCATCCTTGGAGATTGCAGACAGGATCATTCCTTCTGTCTAACTGATTAGCTGTCAGGAGAGAAAGAGTACATACTGGAATAACTCATCAAGGTCTAAGGGATATTTTGGGCAGGACTGGAGGAGGAATAGCTTCCTGTTACAGTGTTTTCTTTCACGCTAATGCTTTGGCTCTGTCATAACAAACAAATGTTTTAAGATAAAGTTAACCCAAGAAACAGCAGTAGCGTGGCATATGTCTAAACTGGTATTTATCGCTTGTGACAGAAATTCAAGATTTTTCAGATAATTCATCTATAAATCTGGACCTGATTCACTCCAGAAACTTCTCTGATAGCTCCTGCAGATTGAGAAGCTACTGCTGACTGCTCTCTGCTTGTATTTGACTATTGACTGATGGTCTTTGTTATGCATAATTAAGGATTAAAGTATCCAAACCCTCGACACCATCTATCTAAACAACAATTCTATTATCCAGAGGCATAGATATCAAAGAGTAAGATTAGCCTGATTCAAGAAAAAAACCAAAATATGATGATGGTTAGTCTGGCTGAACAGCCAGGATAAAACTGCTTCATGAGAAATCTTGAATAGATCTGAGTAAAATTTCTCAAATTCTGAAAAAAATGCTTTATGCCTTCTCACCAGTTAGAAATTGATAGAAGACAAAAAATTACTTTTCACTACTCTGTTATTTGCTTTGTGATCTCCTCTAGACTTTTTCTTCTAATTTTGGGGTTATCCTTTCCCAGCAGCTTGCTGCAGCACTCAATCTTTCTTACAGGTTATACCTTCCCATTGCTGAGGGAAGATAGAAAATAATGCCATTTCAGTGTTACCATTATTGAGACCACTGTGAACATAAGTGAAATTATTTCCCACTCAATCGTGACAGTGAATTCCACAAACAAAGCTGTCTGCTCTTAAGACTCTGTAGCACAGCTTAGAGGATTTGTATATATTCCAAATGTGAGCATTACCTTACTAACTCAGAGAACCAGAAATAAAGTACTTAAAAATACAACCACCTTTGGCTTCTATGGAAACTGTCAACACTGGTTTTCAATGTACCAAACAAATGTCACTATGAATAAATCAGATCTGGTTTTAGCCTCATCCTGTACAAGGCAGCAGTGACACTGCATTTTCTAATTAGGATTGAAGTAATACACACAAGATGACCATCAGCAACAGTATGAAGCACTATGATATACAGGTTACTGGATAGCTCTTCTACAGTATTTCTAAAATATAATCACAGAGGAAGATACAGTAATAAACTCTTACCTGGATATTATCGAATTTTAATCCAGGCATAGTGAGATTCTCTTTATCTATGAACACGGCGCTGTATTGTTGTGTGGCAACTGAAATGAGAACATTTCTTGTTTCCTCACTAGGAATCCAAGCATCATTTCTTCTATCTAGTTCACTCATATTTAAGGCTGTAGCAAACGGGTCATCACTCCCGGCAAAAACAGCCTGGATTTGTGAGAATGGCTTGGGGGATTGAGTTATTTCCAGAGATGATGGAGGACCACCCGATTCAGGTCTCCCATTTTGCATGGGGAAGGCAGGGTTGGATGAAGAACCATCTCCACCACTAGAAAGAGAGGATATTTGTTCTGGAACTGAAGAGCTTGCATTGGGATTACTAACAGAAATAAAATTGGATGTGGTAAATGAATCAAAAAAATCAGAAGCTAATGTATTAGTGTTAACGGTGTCGCCAAAGAACTTGCTTAGACTAGGACTTGGTTGAACCACCTGTGGATTAGACTTCACTGGAGTCTCTATTATACTACTAAAACTGGGAGATTTCACCATCTGAGGCTCAAAACCGTCAGGTAGAAACAACTGTGGCTGGGTGCTAGCATTGTTTGCTTGGCTGAAGATGGTGCACACAGGAATGGGCTCAGCCTCGGAAGATGGTTTGGCAGTACTGGGTGACAACATTTGGTCCTCAGGTTTGTTTTCATCAATATTATTTGGTTTTGTTTCAACAGGAACATTGTTTCCCAACTTTGGTTCCTCCTTCACTGCTTCTGGAATTGATTCTTCCTTTAAAGATGCCTGATCATCTGTTCCAATCTCAGAAATGTCTTTAGGAGTTTCTTCATGTTCAGTTTCACTCTCATTACTTAAAAACTCTTCTTTATCCACTTCTGCTTGTGTTTTTTGATTATCTTTAGCTTCCATTTGGTCTACAATCTCCTGAAGACAACCAAGTTCACCTGTGTCATCTTCACTATTGTTTGGAGAATCTGAAATAATGACACTCTCCATCATTTGCTCATTAAGTTTATCTACAAAATTATTTGAATCCTCTGATACAGTTTCATTCCCTTCAGACTCAAATTCATCTCCACCAAGATCAATGGTTTCCTCATGAAAGAGAATTTCTTCCTGAGCTTTCTGCTGAACTACGTCTCGGCTGTCATCTTCATCTGAGGTGCTTTTTGCATCCTTAGCATTGCTTTCATTATTCTCCATAGTAGCTGAAGAAGAAGTCCCCACCAAAACAAGAATTAGTTTTATTACTTGTATATTGCTCAAGTGTCACAGTGAAACTCCTAAGTATCATACAAATAGTGAAATTCTTGCTTTAAAAACATAGTAATTCCACTATTTCACATCTTCCCTTTGACATTTTTCATTTAACGTCTAACCACAGAATTAATTTTGAAAACATTTTCTCTTTATCCTTTATGCAAGTCGTAAAACTACTGAGATTGAAGAGCAAGTACCTCCCACTAAACAAAGATGAAACAGTATCACAGAATCGTATCAGAGAATGGTTTGGTTTGGAAGGGGACCTTACAAGACCATCTGATTCCAAACCCCCTACCATGGGCAGGGACACCTCGCACTAGACCAGGTTGCTCGGAGCCCAATCCAACCTGGCCTTGAACTCCTCCAGGGCTGCGACCTGCCCAGCTTCCCCGGGCGACCCGTTCCAGTGACTCAACATTTGCTTCCCTGCTCGCAAAGACCCGCTAGGTCCCGGTCTCAGTAAAGGGAAGCGTGGTCTCACAGCTGTCACCAGCGCAGGCTGCCGAGCACGGGCCGGCTGAGCAGGAGGAGCGCTCGGCGGCGGCAGCACCGCTTGCGAGCCCCCGCAGCCNCGGGGCTGCGCGCGCGCAGCTCCCGGAAGCGGCGGACGACGGGCCGCGCCGAGGGCCAAAAAGCATCCGACGCGACGGGGCTGCCTGGCTGGTCTGGGGGGGTCGCCATGGAGGACGACGCGCCGGTGATTTACGGGCTGGAGTTCCAGGTAGGCGAGATGGGAGGTTAAGGGAGGGTTGGCAGGTGCCGGTCCTGCCTCTGAGAAGGCGCTGGCCGCGGGGTCGGGTGCGTGTAGAGGGGCAGGGGAGAGCCCGCTCGGGGGAGACCGGCGTCCTCCCTTCTGTCCCGAGCTGGGGCCGGGGGCACCACGGGCACCGCCGGGTTGTGGTGGCTTTGGCAGCCGCTCTGGGGGGTTTTAGGGTGGCTGGACAGCGGCCGGGAGTCGGTCCCCGCTCCGAAAGGCGCTGTTTGCAGGGCGGGTGCGGGGCCCGGCCAGGGCTCCTTCTCCCCGTGGTGCCTGGGGGGCTCCTGCCCGGTCACCGCTCCCTGCTCCGCCTCTGGGAAAGGCTTTGGCGCTGGAGTGGGACCAAAGTACTGTCAAAGACATCCTTGATTCTGCCTTGTCAGAAAAAAAAAAAAAAAATTGCTTTTCTGAGGAGAGAGCATGAAATTGTTTCCAGCAAGTTACGAATTTTAGTTGGTTATACCCTACCGTAAATCTGCGTGAGCTTTGTGGGATCTCCCTGTGAGGCCTGTGTACGTGCATTAGTCCCGTGGGACAAATCTGTCCATCACATCAGTATTTTATGGCTGTAAGGAACTGGAGCTAACTTAGAAACTTATTTGTCATATTGAAGGAGGAACACAGGTGTTGTGTTTAATGAGGTTTCTGTAAGTTCTGGGTAAGCAGAGTGAGAGGGACCCTAATTCATTCTTCCTCCACTAAGGGCTTTACTCAGCTGTTACATGTTCTCTTTGGCAGCAGCTGGCTTATCATCACTAGCCATTATAGCAGTAATATCTGCAGAAGAAAACCAGCACCTCCTAACAAAGCAATTCATTCTACAGTAGACGTAGTAACATAAATATTTACACATGCACTTTTTTTCTTTTGGCACCTTTGCTAAAGCGTTCGTGAAAAGTAGTGTACAAAGGTTCTTTGTAACAGATGTCCTGCATACTGAGTAGTGTGCTCCATAGTCCTGACCATATCAATAGATTTCATTAGCGAATTTTGTATTTGTTTGGTTTTCCTCTTGTATAGGACCTGCTACGTAGTATTTACCTGCACTAAATGTTGAATCTGCTGACTTCTGATAAAGTCGGATAGTATGCTGTCTGTTTTGTATGATAGTATTTTGTGATTGGCTTGAGATGACTGTAAGTTGTACTTCAAAATTAATGAAACTTATACTTAAATCTCTTTTACAGAAGAGAATATGTATGCTGTACTTAATAAAATTCATAGCTCCTTTCTAGTAAGTCATATATAATTCATCTTACAGGAATTTGGGAATGCTAGTGTGAGTTGTCTGGGACCTCCATGGACCTGTGTATCCTGCCCCCTCCCAAACCATATATTTCCTACAGACTTCTCTCCTGTGAAGTGTGTAACTTGTTGCAGTTGTCTGGCAGGAGGATAAAGCAAAAGGATTAATAAAGTGGCTGTAATAAAAGGAAATTACTGTTAATACAGGTCACTTAGGGAGATTGTGAGGAAAGAAAAGATGATTTATGTGTAAGTCAGAAAGGGAATGTAGAGATGAAGGCGGTTTCTGATCTCCATTAACTCCCAGTGTGGCTTTAAAACAAATTGCATCTCTGTGCTTTTTGAAAATGGAGAGACACTAATATAGAAACTTAAACCTAAAACTGATCTGGTTTTTCCAACTTCTATCTCCAGGTCTAATAAGAAAGATTATTTTTTTTTTAAGCATTATTTCTTCTGTGTTTCTAGATAATAATGGTTCGCTGCATCATCACAATTACTGCTTTTTGTCTGAAGGTATCTCTTCAGACTAATTTTTTGGCCAAGTTTTAAAAATTTTGTCTTTGCTTCTTATGTTTGGGCCCCAGTCAGTAAAAGTCCATCTTTGGCCCCTGATGGAGAAAGTGTAGTTGTGTAGATGTGCTTTTCATCTGACCTGATGCAGCCATGTTTGTAGGAACAGAAAGCTGATTCCTCCTAGGTGCTATCCACCAACTAACTTAAAATTATTTCTGCATGGTTTCTGTTCATTTCTATGTACAGAATGTGTTCTGATGTATTGGCATACATGAGCTAATTTAGAGTAATGAACAAGTACATTTTTCTCTCTTTTAATCTCTTGGGTGTTTCTGTGAGCTATATGAACATTGTACAGACATGCAAATTTTGTGTGAATTTTAGGGTGTATGACTCTTTTGGTGACTTTTAAAAAGACAGTCTCACCATAGTTGCTCTGATTGTCTGACTGCAGTGAAAGTGAGATTTACAGTGGGCTGTGAATGAAAATGTGAGATACTGCTTGAATAAAGGTACTCAGTGATGTGGCTGTGGCTCATGATGATGAATACAAAGTAACAGCAGCAGCTGCAGAGCATTTCAATACCAAGGTGGTTCTTCTAAGAGGAACTTTGGTAGAATTAATCAATATCCTCAATTATAAGACCATGATGAATGACGTCCCAGGAATGAGGTCCCAGAAAATTGGGTTAGGGTGCTGATTTTTGTCAGTGAAATTATGTTGTCCTTGTCCTGTGTAGAGTTAACCTCAGCTTTAGTCTGTAGCCCGAAATATATGGTATGTCTGCCCCATGTTGAATTTTCTTTCATTTTCAGGGAGTCACAATTTTCCCCATGTTTTTCTTGAGGGTTTAAACAGTGATGTTTTGAGCAGGTGTGAATGCACCACTGAACATCTCAAGATAATGTGTTTGCCTTAGTTTGAGGTTGACTGGATAACATTTATAGCCCTGGAAATGAGCAGTGTGGAGAGGTGCTTTCTGGGATGGGCATTTGGCTTGAGCCTACATCCTGCTTGTTTAAAAGTATGCAGAAGCTAGCCAGCATCATGGGATGAGGGAAGAGAAACATGACTTATGCCAGAGAGTGATCATTTTGGAGCGTGTGTTTGGCACATTTAATGGATTTTGGGGATACCACAACACTGAGCTGAATTTCAGCATGCCAGATACTCCTACTGTATGTTGCATGTCAAAAGTACATGGACATGTGGGGGAGAAGGATAATGAGCAGGAGGCAGAAAGCTGCCTGGCTGAGCACAGGGCCATACTGCACATGGGCAGCTGCAGCAGCACCCTGAGACAGGGTCTGGCTGAAGCAGGCTTGAAAAAAGTGCACTAATGCTTTGATAAGAGTTAGTTTTCTACATTGCAGCTGTTGTGCTTCTTGAATAAGCAATATTTGGCCCATTTTGTGTTGTCTGTAAGTTGTTAACAGGTTTTATGAATCTGAACAGAGACTGCTGATTTTTAAGACTTACCTGCTTGCAAGAATAAGATGAAACTTAATTTCCCTAAAGCCAAATGTGTTTTCTTAGAGTAAGAAACTAAAAGCAGTGCAAAATACCAACTGAAATAGTTTGTAGAAGACCTGTGAGCAATGTGTGTACACCTGTTGTCATCAGTATGTATTGAGAATAGCTCAGCTGACTTACCTGTGGTGGAGTAAAAGCCAGGTGTAGATTTACTAGAAGTGGTAAAAGGGGTCTTCCCTGGAAAATGTGTGTCACCTGTGAGCTACCCAGGGAAACCTGTGCTGGCTTTCAGACTCGGCTGTGTTCCCAGTATGGGAGTACAGAGCCTATAGCTCCTATTGGCAGTGGTGTTCTCTTCCCTGGGGGAAGCTTTTGTGTTCTCCTGTGGGTTCAGAGAGAGCAGCCTAAGCAGAACATACATAATAATTTTGGTCCAGCTTTGGCAATGTCTGTGGAAGATTTACTTTGAAAATTGAATCAGTTTAAGAAACTGCATAATAATATCTTACTAAAATTCCTAGCTTTTGTGTCAGTTCTCTTTCTTCTCTAAGATAACTTGCCTCATGAGTGCCAATCTTGTGTATTTTAAACCTTTGTGGTTTAAAGTGTTACTAGAGGAACAAGAGTAGCTAAGTGGCAAGGCTCTCTTAACTAATCCCCCAAAGATCTTCATAATGCATGAAGTGGAACAGTTGGAAAGTATTTTTTTAGAACCCTCAAGCAATTAGTAGGATGTTCCTAATGTTAGGAATGGTACAGAATAATGGCAATATAAAGATACAGTTAAGTGAACTTGAAGGAACTTTCACATGATGATTGTTACCTTCATGACAAATGAATGGGTTTTCTGAGGATGATTGTGCTATGCAGGGCTTTGTGTGAGGGTTGCATTTGTTGCTGGGAGGGTTTACAGAATCTGTCAGTCTTTGGAATAGGGTCAGTGCACTAAGTATGTCAGTGGTGGGAATTCTTGTGCTGTGAAAGACTTGGGGAAAGCAGCTGTCTGAGAGCATTGAAGGTCACCTGGGCATGTGTGCTGCCAACCTTTTCACTGATAGTCGCTGCAGCTTGTTAGAATCACTGAGAGAGTCTCCTACTGTGGCGGGAGAAACAAGGCTGTCTTACCTAAGTAAAAATCAAAGTGTACTTACTTGAAAATTGAAATCGTGCCAGAAGGCAAAAATAACATTCATGACATTAGCAGCCTGGGGTTTGTCTGGGGGGCCAGGGAACTTGTATTCTGCCTCCAGAATGAGGCATCAGCAAATCCAGCTCCCCACCCCAAGTAGCAGTACACTAGTTCTGGTTTTCAGCATAAGCAGATGGTCAAATAACTTTAAATTCAGATTTAGGGATTGCAAGCCTAGTGCTGTGTCCTTACATTTGGCATTGCAAGTTCGCGGTTTGTTAGTACAGATTGATTGTATGAATTTCAAATGATGCCTGGTTTGCAGAATATTTTTTGTTTGTATTAAATGTAATACAAATATTCAAATGTTGGGGTCTGTTTGTTTTCTTGTTTGTTAATATCAAACCAATGCAGTGCATCAGCTTGACAACATATGTATTGAACAAGTACTTTTTTGTTTGTCTATTAATGCCCTAAATAGTAACAGTCAAATTAACAAAACGAACAAACAAACCAAAACTTTGTGCATTTGGCTGGTATTTCAAAAGATGTTGAGGAGTGAAAGTTTTTCAGAAGAAATTATGAGCAAAGTGTAGAGGATCAGCACATTGCAGTTCCATAGTGCACTTAGTTTAAACCCCTTCTTTACCCTTTTGAGGTTTGTCATTGTGTTCTTCTGGATCATGTCTTGCTGTTGTCAAGGACAATAGACTCTCTTGTATTTCTTTTTCTCTGAGGTTTTTATTATTCTGCAAGTGACCTAAATTGTCAAGGACAGGGTAGAAGGTGATCTTTGCCCAGCATCACCCTGAGCATAGTGTAGGCATAGGCGTGATGCCCAGTCTCCAGTTAGCCTTACCTGCATTCTGCTACAATGTTGTTTCTTCTGCTTTATCTTGATACTGCTGTCTGTCGCACTTGTGTTCTAAGGTTTTGAATGTTCCTCGCATGTCTATTTATTGTAGTGGATTTGCAGTTCAGTTGTTGTCCTGTTTTGTCAAACTGCTTGCTTTAAACTGTGCACTTTTCCTCATGGGGCTGTTGATAGATATGAAATTTGGACATGTAGCCAAAAAGTTCTTTTTTGGTTCACAATGTTTTAGACTTGGCTTGCTAGTATTTTTTTTCCTAGAGTTAGGCCTTCTTTAAAAATGAAATTATGTAATTGCATAGATTGTTGCATTGTTTAGCACTATCAGTTAGGTGGTACTTGACAGCATGAGTAAGGATTACTTGTTTTCTTGCTGCTTCTGTCTTTCAGATGTGTATGCTGGGTATTTTCTAAGCATTATGGCAATTTTTTTAGTAAATAATTGTTTAATGTCTTGGGTAGAGTCATAAAAGGGTTTGGGTTGGAGCAGACCTTAAAGATCATCCAGTTCTGTCCCTTCCCTGCCATGGGCAGGGGCACCTTCCACCAGACCAGGTTATTCAGAGCTCCATCCAGCTGGGTCTTGAACTCCAGGGACGGGGAGTCCACAGCCTCTTTGTTCAGTGCCTCACTACCCTCAAAGTAAAGAATTTTTTTTTTAATATGCAATCTAAACCTGCCTTCCTTCAGCTTAAGGCCATTCTCCATTGTCCTATCACTCTGTGCCCTTATGTAAAGTTCTTTTCCAGGTAAGCATGGTAGTAAACTCTTTTTGTGCTGTGTACAGTTTTGTGTTCTGTGGGTGCAGACTTAGAAAAATAATAATTTCCGTTGGTTTAGATTAATCAATATTCATTTTACTATGCTTTTTTGCTTATTTTCTATCTATGAGCTGCAGTGATAACGCAGGATGCTTTATGAAAGATTGAATTTGCAGCCTGCTCTGACAGGTTACAGTACAAGATGACAAACTAAAGGCACGTTCCTTGATCTTGACAGTGCTCCAGATTCAGCTGTATTGTTCATTACAAGGATTACTCAGTGTATTCATCTGTTGAAGGAACTTCTTTTTCTCTCAAAGTAACTCAGAGTAGACAAAATTACACATATTTTTGTGCAGGAGACAACTGAAAGTCCATTGTGCAGATATTGATATTATGAATCAGAGTCTTCCTGATTTGTGAGTGCTTGATGAGTTTGAACTTTGTATCCTATGTATGGATGTTGCAGGGTGTTTTTGTTAGAGAATAAACAATAGTGTGTTTCTTCTTGTGAAATGTGTCTAAATTTTTTTTCTCGCGCCTTTGATTTTTTTCTTTTTTTTCTGCAAAATGGAAAATTATTTTAAGGAAGAGCTAGAGAAGCTGATGACATAAATGTTACTATATATTTACACAATTTTATTTTGGGATCTTTGTGTCCAACTTTATGCATTTTTTAAAGCAGCCTGATGAGACCTACTTGAAAAGCTTTAAAAGAGCTGGAATCCCCTTTTATTTCATTATTTTAATAAAGATCCCAGAGGTCTCTACTTCTCTGTTTGATGTATAGAAACAACAGAAGCTTCTTTGATTGAAGGAGATACATAACTGTTGGCTTGTTTCTAGTGTTTTCTCAAAATAATTGAAAGCAGGTCTTTTAAATGAAAAGAAACACTTGCAAAGATCTGCAAATGTAAATTCTGTTAAAGACAAAAGCTTTTCTGCAATCATCTTGGTGGACTTCAGTTGTGTCTGTCAATCAGAAACTCTCTAGGCTTCTTGTAGATGAGTACTGCATAAATAAGAAAGTAAAGCAAATTGGTATGGATTCACACTGATCTTTGATCTGCATTTGGGTATTTTGAACATAAACTACTCATTATGTTCTCTAGTTGTTGTTGGTTTTTTTTTTCCCCCCTACATAGATATTATAAATGTAGGTATAGGCTAACAGCCTATACTTTACTAAGCTTGTTGCATTTTTAAACTTTTTATGCTCCATCTAACACAAAATATTACACCATTTAAATCACACATTTCAGATACCAGAAAAGAAGTATCTGCTCTATATGAGTCCAGAGATGATTCTAAAAAATTAGTTTTTTCTTATTGCTATTGCCAGACAATGGCTTGCATGGCTTTGCTTTATTTAAGAAAAGTCAAATATCTTTAAGTTGGTTTTCTAGAATTAAATTGCTCTAAACTTGGGTATTGGGATATAATATATTCTAGATATTCCCTTCCAAGCTTTTAGGCATCTTTTTAATATCAATTTAAAAAGAAGTTTCAAATAGAATGATATTGAAGTGTTCCTGAATCCAGAAGGTAACAAGCTGCACAACAGGATGGCAGTAAGAAGGGCCATTCAGCTGTTACCTGAGTACTTCAGAAGTATTTGCTTGCAATCTAGGCCTTAGTGTCTGGAGAGATCTGAGCTATTTTCTGCCAAATAGGATGTGAATTGCAGAGATTTAGTTTTAGATTAAAAAAATTCATATTGAACAATATTATTGTGTCTTTTGCATGGAGAAATAGCAGATATTCCTCACAATTTATAGTTGCTAAAAATGCCTTTGACTATTAGTTTACCTTCCATTTACTCAAAATCATCTAAGAGAGTCTCTACTAATGACTAGTGCAAACTAGTGATTGTGGTTTTAGCTCAAGCTGTGCTTTATTGATCAGTATCTCCCATGGCCCTTAACTGCTTTGTTTCACTTCTTCCAAGAGTGTGGTTGGTACAAGTTGAAGAAGCAAGGCAGAGAGAGACTCTAGAAATGCCATTAACATAATACAACAAAGAAATAATATTATGACAAAAGTTTTATAGATAAATAACAAATTACTTCTCCCACCATTCAGACAATTCTTATCTCTAATAAGCTGCAGTGGAAAAGAAGAGGCTTGGTTTTTAATTTGCTTCTAAACTTGGTGGTTAATGCTGAGAAAAAATTAATTTTTACACAGGCATATTCAACCCAAGTAGTGTGAAAACTGCTGTAAGAACAGTCTCTTTCTTGGATATCATTTAACAATCGTTAAAAATTGTCCACTGTTCCATGGAGTTTTTTCTGATGATAAAGGAAAATTAGTTTGGAAGAGATGCTGCATTTAATGTTATCCCTGTTATAATGAAGATCAGGTAATGTATTTAGCACTGTGTGTTCCTCAAGCCTCACAAGTACAAGAAATTGCACAAAAAATGTATTAAGCAAAATGGTCATAAAGGACAGGAAAGTCTGCTGTTTTTAAGAATGTAATGCATAAAATGAAAATTGAAATAAGTTTCAAGATTTTTGCTGAAATTAATGGATTTTATTAACTGTACTTTTCTAATGGCTTTCTTCTTCCCTAGGCACGAGCTTTAACACCTCAGACAGCAGAAACAGATGCAATAAGATTTTTGGTTGGAACACAGTCTCTTAGATATGATAATCAGGTAATTTTTCTGTCAAATGTCAGTTGTAATTTTTGACTCTTTTTGTAGCATTGTTCCAATATCATCCCTCTTCCTTTCTCCCCCCTGTTGAATATGAACATTGATAGTCAAGTCGAAGACTTCTGTGGGTAGAATATAAAGATATTGTTAAGAAATGTAGGTCAGTGAAAGCTGTGTGTATTTTCTGAAAATCATGTTGCTCTTCTAAATTGTATGACTAAATCAGATTGGTTTAGTGAAGAAACTGCCATATTTTTGTTAATTTGAATCTATAGATGCTCTGGAGCTATCTTTAAATCCCTGAAGAGATGCAAAGTAAAACAAAAGTCTTTAAGCCTTAATTGCTTCTAATGGGACTCCTGGTACATGCACAATTTTAGTGTGTGTGATGCTTCATAAACTGGATTTTTCAATATTCATTATTGACAATCAGCTGTGTCCTTTCTGATCATGAGTTTAACAATTGAAACTAAAATTTGAATGACTTTTATGGCTCAATTTCTATTGGGCTGTTTCTTCTGCAGCTAAAAGTAGGAGTTGTACAGCAATTTTAATTTTTGTGACTGAATTTCAGTAAAAGTCATACTGAAACAAGTTCTTGAGGCTGGAAGGGTTAGAAGGCTGTATGGAGTGCAGGTGTCAAGGCTTGGGTAGCAGGAGAGCTGCAGAGGTGGCCTCTGAGAAGAGGCCAGGGGTTGCCTGTGCCAGACGTGGCTGGTTCCGGTGAATCCGCTCCAGGATGCTGGTGAGTCAGTTTGCCCTGAAGGCCCTGTGCTGAAGCAGAGGAAAAGAGTGAGATGCAAAGAGCATCAGAGAGAAAACACCCATAACCACCACTGCCCCACATCCCCCTCCCCCACTTGAAAGGGTCAGAGGAACCGGGGGTGAAGTTCTGCCTGGAAAGTGGGTAAGAGAAGGTTTTTGTTTATTTTAACTACCAATAAACTAGTTCATTCACCCAAGTCAAGTCTGTATTGCCCAGAATATTAGTAAGCGACTTCCCTGTCTGTAGCTTGGCACATAAACTATCTCATTCCTATTCTTCCTGGTTTCTCCTACTGTCTTTCTAGGGGAGAGCAGGTGTCTGGGTGGAAGTGTGTTAGCCAAGGCTAACACCCACCACAGAAGTCCCTGGAACTGAATAGAGTGATCAGTTCTTTTGAAAATGGCCTGTGATGGGCTGCACAAAATTACTTGGAACCATAGCTTTGGAACATATGAGCTGTCAATTCCCAATGAGGTTTCGAGTTCATTACTCAATGATAATACTGGGTGAGACTCAAGAAAAGTTATTCCAAGGCATAAGGGGGGTGGAGTATTCAGTTTATTTACATTTCAGGTAATACTTGGGGAAAGAGTAACAAAAGAAGAGGCAGACAAACTTAGTTAAAAGTTCAATACACACAATTGTATTTTTGATTGTGCTATCTCTTGGTCTTCAAATATTTGGTTATAATATGTTTGGGGTTTTTTTAACTGTGATTTCTGTGATGATTTTACTACTTGGTCAGCTAATTAAATCCTGATATGAAATTGTTGAAGGGTGGTTCTCACTTAGCAATTGATAGCCAACAGATCTTTAATAATTTAAATTTTCTGATTTTGGTAAGTTTGTTGGGTATACAGTATGTATTTTAGAAATGTTTGCATATGCTTCAGTTGGAAGTATGCTTTTCTTTTTCCAATGACTAACATAAACAATAGAAATGCAGGACAATTCCTAGTGTATTAACAAATGTTTGGAGGTTATTGGCCTTTAGCTGTGCCTCAGGCCATCATTTCTTCTCAGCTAAGTTCCTTAATCCCCAAGAAGTGCCGTAGGCCTCAACTCATTATAACTTAATTCAGCACTAGGTTCTCTACATTTGCTTAAAAAACTTTTCTAGTTACCTGACCAAACTTATGAGCTGGCTTGCAACACTTAATACTTTACCAAGTCCTGCACAACGAGAGGTTTTATCATGTGCAGATTATTTTTTCCCTTCTGGTCATGGGCAGGTGTAGTGCAAATGAAAGAGCAGTAATTTTATGGCTGGCATGATAAGTTTTCCCACATTGAGGTTTATTGCTGTATGAAGCAATTTTAGGTATTCATAGGAGAATATATTTCAGGTGAAAATATTTTCCTATTAATACTAGTATTTCAAAGGAAAGGAAAATTTTTATAAGATTTTCTATTCTGTCAATACATTACATATTAATAGTGTATAGTGCTTGGCATTTGGTCCTCATAACATGCTGCAAATGGTTTACGTAGTAGCACTGTGTTCTACATGGTGTAGTTTTGGAACTTTTGTCCTCAGTACTTTTATTGTTGCTAAACTTAATGTGTTTATTGTACACATTGGAAATATCCAAGTATGTAATTTATTCTTTTCTCGTCTCATTCTCAGAACTCTTCAAATTATTTTCAGTCTTGTGTCTTAGAACTTAATATAAAACTTATTTATATATGCATTGCATCTGCTGTACTCAGCACCTCAAACCTTGTGTTCAGTTCTGGGCTCCTCACTGCGAGGAAGACTTTGAGGTGCTGGAGTGTGTGCAGAGAAGGGTGATGGAGCTGGTGATGGGTGTGGAGCACAACTGTTATGAGGAGCAGCTGAGGGAGCTGCGGTTGTTTAGTCTGGAGAAAAGGAGGCTGGGGGTGTCTTATCACTGTCTACAGCTACCTGAAAGAAGGTTGTAGCCAGGTGGTGGTTGGTCTCTTCTCCCAGGCAGCTAGTGACAGGACAGGTGATGGGAAATAGCCTTAAGTTACACCAGGAGAAATTTAAGCTGGATATTAGGAAAAATGTTTTTATGGAAAGGGTTGTAAAGCATTGGAAGAGACTGTCCAGGGAAGTGGTAGAGTATCATCCTTGGAAAAGTTCAAAAAAGTGTGAGTATGGCACTTGAGGACATGGTTTAATGGTGAACGTGGTGGTGTACAGTATTTGGTATTAGAATACTCTTAAATTTCTGTTGTCCTTAGTATTTAGTGAAGTCACTATTCCATATATCATGTATCCAAATCAAGTTGAGTAGGAAGTTCTTAGCGGAAAAACATTGGGGGATCTTTTGCGGTTCTTTCTGTTACGCTGATCAAGTTATTCTGCTAGGTGGTGTTGATTGGCATAGCTGTGAAAGATGTAATTTTTCAACCCGCAAGATGTAAACAATACTGCTGCATAAGAATTAAATTTCATATTTCCTAAAAATCTCAGTCTGGGCCTTTCATGAGCTACCTGTGTGTTCCACCAGTTTACAGCTGTCCATGTTGTCAGCTGAACTGGAGACATAAAAGCAGAGAGATATTGATTATCTGTGCTTTCAAAGGGCTTCAGATGGGGTAAAGAGCGCTCCCTTACGTGCTGAGTGACTCCTTTAACCTGGTTAGTGTGGGGAGAGAATGCGTGTGACTGGAGGAAATGGGGTTTAGATTTGTGGTTCACTTTCTTGAGTGAGAGACTTGGCCTGAGCTGCCGAAGGCGAGTCCAAACAAAAGCAAGGTATGAGGTTAAGCTGATCTTTTTTGAAAGGTGGAAGTGTCACTCTTGAAGATGGATGTGCAGTTGTTGGGGTAGATGGATAGTGTTCTGATTCTTGAGTAGATTCCTAGATTCAAGGCAGCAAATGAAGTCTCAAAAGACAGCTTGCTAATCAACTGCAGAGGCAGTTCTATGTCTTGGATGACAAAATAGAAGAATAATATAGGTGATGAGGTCCAGGATTATATTTGAGAGAGGAATTGTTGATGACTGTTTGGGCAGTAAAGAAAAAGGTAACATGTAAACTCATCCCCTTAAAAATAATAGTGTTTAGATGAAGTTGAGACCTGTATTGCAGTTTCTGTGTTTTAAGAAAATTTTCTGTATTTCTGCATAGCTAAGATTTTTGCAGTGATTTGGTAGTTAATTTAGTAAACTTGTTTCAGTCATGATGATAGGATAACTCTTGGCTTTTTGTTCCTCTTCATTGTTCACCCAACTTTGAAAATTAATTTTTAATGAGGATACAGTTCTTTAAAATTTGTGAGTCTTCTAAATTTATTTGTCCACTGTTGAGCTTAGGGGAATTAGTCCCATGAGTAAAGTTCCTTCTGTATGTTATGCCAGGGTAGAATCTTCTTAAATTTCTTGTATTTCTGCAGCAACTACAGAAAAACAGCTGACTAAAAAAAGGGAGGGAAAAATGATAGTAATGTAGACCTATTAAAAAAAAACCCCATAGCAAAGAAACCTGCAGCAAACAAAAATGAAAATAATAAAAAGCAAACTTAGTTCTGTCTTCTAAAAATATTACCTATATATTTAAATATTATTGTTTTTCTTCATCTTTTAGTATTTTATGTTTCTATATAGTATAAAAAGATTAGATTTGTATCTAGGTAAAGATATGTGACTGCTAAAATGAACTCTCGAAAAGTTTCTTTCTGAGTGTGAAGTATTTGTTTCAGAGAGTCCTTTCCCTCTTTCTCCTTCTTTTTTTGTAGGTGGTTTGAATTAGATGATTTGGATACAGAATTGGTGCAGACATTTAGACTAAGGATTGTAATGTTGTTATTTTTGTTTATTGCTGTAAGAAGTGTTGAATTGTAATATGTGGCTTATTTACTATTAGCCATTAAATGAAAAATCACCTTCAAGCTTTAAGTTGAAAGTTGAGAATAAGCATGGTATTTCCTCAAGCAGGGAAATTGCTTGTGTTTTCCTAGAAAAGTTAATCCTGCATGAAATCAATGATATAGTAAATTGTTAGTATAACAATTAATTAAAGTAGATATCAGTTATAAAAATCTCATTACATTGTTCCATGTAGTCATCATGTATAATTAAGACCCACAGGAAAACATTTGAAACCTTAATGTTCTATTTTGCTTTTTTGCAGATTCACATCATAGATTTTGATGATGAAAATAACATAATAAACAAAAATGTTCTCCTTCATCAAGTGGGTGAAATTTGGCACATTAGTACCAGTCCTGCAGATAAAGGTGTTCTAGCAACCTGCTACAATAAAAGTAAGTCCTTTTTAAATATGCTCAACTTGTACAAGTGTTTTGATATTTTTGAATGTGCAAAGTTTGAACATCTAGCTATGTGTAGACGCTTTCAGTTGGAATTATCAACAGCATTTCAGAAAAAATCTGCAATGCTTTTACCTATACCTTATTTGTGTCATATCCTTAGGTTATCTTGGTTAGAAGTCAACTTCTGCATTCATGTTGAGAAAAGCAGGAAAATAAACCTTATGCTTGGCTGATGAATGCGAAGCATAGCAAATGAAATACATTCCTGTTAATTTATGCATCATTTTTATTGGTTTATATGTTTGCTTTTGAAAATACAAGTAAATGTCTTTCAAAATATGCTGGCATCAAGCTTTGCTTAAAACTGCAGATGAACTTTGTAGTTAATGTTATTTTTCATATGTGATATGCAGGTATGCCCACAGGGAGCTATAGCTTCTTATCTAAATATTTCCTCAGTAGCAGTGCTCCTTGTCTAACCTTACACTAGGTGCACAACTATTGAGATTGAGGATCTCTGTGCAATTCCTGAGTGAGACAGGTGTGAAGATTTTCTGTCATGAGGCTTGAAAAATCCTCTTGCATCACTTGGGGAAGGGGGTGATTTTTCTCTCTGACAAGTTAGAAATCTGAGGTGGCAATTGAAATAAATATTATTTCTTCTAGTAAATATTAGTCTGCTCTTTCATGGAAATACAGTCCAAGTATATAACAATAAAGGAGTGAGTTTCAGGCTTTGTACATCTGTGAACAGTTGTAGAGATGTGTGTTCCTGCTGTTCAGCCTTCTGGTTGTATTAGGGAGAAGATTCCAGGATTGCATAGCTCTCCTAATTCTTTTGGGTTGAAATAAAACTGCTAAAATTTGAATTTCTTTCACAAATCTTAAGTGATTTTTTTAAAACCAATGATAGAAGAAAAGTAAAGTAGATTTTTCCATTGAAATTGTTGTGGGCATTTTCATTGAGAGCCTTTCTGTGCGATTTCCTCTTTTATTGCACCTAATAAATCATAGGAGCGTTTTCTATTCCAGATTATTTGTGTTCTAGATTTAGTTTATCTGATTTCCTAATATTAAGCTGTATTGTTTATACTTCATGCATCTGACTTTAGAATTATCATCCATTAACATTTTACAGAAAACAAGATCTCATTCTCAGATGGTGATTACTGGCTCTAAATAGAGATGTATAGAACTGAAAGTACACAGTGTGGGGTTCTATAATAAGGAATACTGAGCTCAGCAGACAACTTATTTCAAGTAGTAATGCAACCAAATTAAGCAATCGAAACCTTTGCAACACTTAATGTTCTGCATTTCTTTGTTGTTTTAAAAAGACTTTTAACTCATTTTCTCATTGAACTACAACTCAAATGAGATGATGCTGTCAGGAGCGGCTTTTAAGTATTGTGCTTATCCCTTGTGTCTGAGCCCAGCACTTCTGTCAAGACTTGAATGTTGTTGAAACTGGGAGACTGAAGAAATGTGATGTGTGTCCATTATTAATAGCTATTTTTTGAAGTTGCTTAGGGAAGTGGTGAAGTGTGGCATTAAAGAGAAGTGGAATTACATACATTTTCCATTTCCTAGCTCACTGGATGAGCTATGGAATAAGGTGAAATTTCCTCCTTTATATTGGGAAAGATATTGAGTTTTCTTCTACTGTCTCACATTTGCAAAGAGTTGTCATAAGTGAGGTATGAAAAAAAGATGTAATAGGTGCAAAGAGAAGAGCACTTTTTCACAGCTCTCCTGATCTTTCATTTTTGTTAAGAGGAATTAGCCTTTTATATAGGAAGTTTGGGGCATATAAATTGCTTTTTTCAAGTGCATTGAAAAATCTTTCCACAGTATCCAATTGTTATCATCCTCTGTTACGTTATTGAGACATTGAGACTCTTGTTTATTTTTTTTGCTTAACTACTTGATAGTTAATACTACTGCCTGAAAGTCACAAATGACACCAGCAATCTTGCTCTATGTTTTGAAATACAAATGAGCTGCTGGTGGTTGCTTCTCTTTTCTCGTGAAGGGATAAAACTTAGCAAAGTAATGTAATAGACAAAGCTTTTCGATAATTTCTGCTGAGTGCTAAGATTCCACGTGGGAAATGAGTGTGTGTATTCAGCTGGTTACAATGGGTTATTACTGGGGTCAAGGTTTGAATAGAAAGTTTAAGCCATTTCTTTGTGTTTGAGAAGAGTGCTGAAGAAATAATGTTTGGAAGTTTTTACTATTCTGGTTTAGAGATGCCTTGAATTGATATACTAGAAGTCTTAATCAAAACTCAAGAAATCCTCTTGTATGGGGAGGTTCCTAAATTTGGGTTGTTTTTTCTTGTTGTTGGTTTTTTTCTTTAATTTCAAAGACAGTATTTTAACTACTTCTGTAGAATCCCGCACCATCATGCTTAGATCTGAGCCATCACACATACATATGTGTGGATATGTAAATGTTTTGGGTTGTTTTCTCCTGAATGGTACAGGTAGGAAACCTCATTCAGAAGTAGAAACAATCTGCCCCTGTCAGTCTCTGGGAGCATGAATTTTTTTTTTTCTTCCTTCATGGATATGTGAAATATTTTTATTTGTTCTTGACATGGGTAAGTGCAAGAGGCCTAAAGAGGCAGAACTTAAAATGTATTTATTACTATTACACCTAGTGAAGAACAAAGTCATGTACTCATGAGTTATAATAGCTATGCTTCTATGTCAGTAAAAATAATTTCCTTGTTGTTCACTAGGTTATTTTCTTTAAGTGTGTGCTTCTGATAAAATCAATTTTTTGCCCATGAATGGCTAAACTTGCAGCAACCACAATTTAGTTGTTGTTTTGAGATGAGCTTTTGCTTTTAGAAACTCTAGGCAAAATATTTCAAAAGTGCCAAGTATAGCACATTTTGATGATTGGATGCAGACTCTCCACTCATATTTTTGGCATTTCTGTGCTTTTACTTAAAGCCCATCAGAATATTTACTATTTACTGACATTGATTCTGCAATATCTTTAAATTCTATGCTTTCAAGGAAAGAACGTCTCCCTAAAAAGTAAAATAAGATGGCTCAGATAACTTCTTTGTTCATAAGAAGTCACAGAGAAATTTAAATCCTTGCTGAATATGCAATTTGGGAACTATATTCTGTAAACAGTCGGTAAAGTTAAATTAAATGGTGCTCTGTATTCTTTGTTCAAGATATTTTACTAAGGTATCAATGTACAATTAGGTTTTAAAAAGGAAAATACCTTCCTGGCTCTGAAGTCAAAATAAAGGAAACCGCCTTTTTTTTGTTAGACAAAGTTGTAAATACTGATGCTGATTTTGACATTGAAAAAAACCAAAGCTTTATCAATGATGCTTTCTCAATTATGACATTAACTAGAATAATACTGATTCCAGTAGCATTGGAACAATTATGTCTTTGGATATTAACCAGAAATCATTTTCAAGGACATTTTGTCTTAATATAAAGAAAAGATTGTGGAACTGTTTCTCCACCCCTCTTCATGCACACACTTTAAAAATACTGACTTAATCACGTAATTACAAAGGGAGAACTTCTTAGACTCAGTTCCTGCCTCAATTACAGTGGTCTCCCCCTCTCACTGATCATGAGTATATCACTTAGGAAATTTTATACTCTTAGGACTTATATTATAGGAAGATGAATTTATTCTCAAGTGATGGGCTTACTAGTTATGTATAATCTTGTCCAACCTCCCGAAAAGATCAGGCATTTGCTATGCTGGAGGCACAGCACTTGCCTGTGCTACACATTTCTAACTTTCTCACCAATATTGTGTGCTAGGAATGTATTAAGACCATCCCAGTGTAACTGACATGGCTAATAGACAAGATGTGTCTTGAGGAGACACTGAGAAGTAGCTTCTCTTTTTGCAAGTGTGGTTGGCAGCTATTTGATGTTGTGAGAATTAGGAATGTTGTATTTTATCACAGATTCCCTAACTGAAGGGAGAAGGTGCATAAATATGTGAAAGAAGCTAAGTATAAGAGTAGAAAAGAAGGATTATAGTCTAAATATCTCGGGGACAGGGGAAGAAGGCTTTGTAAAATTAATATCTGTGGTATCCAGATGAACTCGTGCACTATTAGTTTTGTGACATGTTGATGCATCATTTTTCTCTTCTGCTACAGCAAATCAACTGAATTAAAACAGGGGTGTGGGTTTTTTTTTTCCTTTTGAAGAGAATAACATTGTTATTGACAGCTTTAAAGTAGGTAAAAATCAAGGGGAGAAATGAGTTTGGTAGTCTTCTAGCTTTAGAAGTTAAATTAGATTGTTAAAGTTGAGTATGAGACAGATTAGATTTAAAAAAAAACTAAAAGGTTGGATTCTTGAGAGGACGCAATTTAGAGATGGTTTTTGGGTGATAATAAAAGTGACAATAAGCTAGAGTGCTACAGTTGCTCTGTAACTGGTTTAATACCTAATCTCTGAAAACTTACATGTGCTTATTTGCCTCTGATACTTACTAATATCCTAAAGTTATGTTCAGCAAAGCAGAAATCACATAATTTGCTTTACAGTAGCCCAGAATTAAAATGGAGGATGCTGCCTTTAGTGGAAAATCCCTGTCAGAACAATTCTAGGAACTTTACACCTTTCTTCTTTTTTGCTGTTCTGACTAGCTATAGTCAGTTGAGTATTCTCGTTTTATTACTTTCACTAAATTAAAATGTGACAGAAGTGGCACTTCCAAAAAGTGAATAAGAAAGGTGACAGTAATTAAGGAGATCATAGCATTTCTTAGTAGAAATGCACATTTAAATATCAGAAAAGAAGAATTATGGGGTGGGTTGAGGGTCAAGAATGTACCCTCCAAATAATGATATGAACCAATGAGAATAATGGTACATAAAATATAATAATAAGTTTAAAAATGACGATGAATTAGTCTTCAAGAAGTTGGTAGCTAACTAAGCGCTCTCTTCAGCTGCTAAGGGGAAAATCATTTCCCATGTGTATTCCTACTGCAAGTTTGAAAGAAGCTTGCTTCATTATCCAGAAGAGCATCCTAGCCTACTCTAGGATAATTTTTTTCATTGTGAAAAAGTGAAATGCCAAATCCCTGTAAATCACACTAAAGGGGAGTCACTTGGGAACTAGGTAGAGACCTGACAAAGTGCTAGACTCGATTGGAAAATTATCCGTATACAGTCTCAGTATTGCTCAAGTTTCAGGCTGTAGAAGGGGAATTCAGAAAGCCGTTTCATGGACTTTTAATTGTGTTCTGAGGCAACAAGAAATACCAACAGGCAACAGACTAGGGTATGTCTAATAATTTTTGCATGTAAAGTAGGTGATGGAAGCCTCAGCTTTAGAAATGGCCAAAAAAATTGGGATCCCTGGATTGATACAATGATTACTATGATACTGGATAATACTTGGAAATAAGTTGATGATGCCCTTTTTGTCATTCCAGCTTATCATCCACTGTTACGAGGTGTTTGAAAAATTTCTGAGGTGGATGTGCAGTGGTAGGTGCAGGTTGTATGTGGGTTTGGGGGCCAGGGGAAGTCATGCCTTGCATATGCTTTGTTTCATAAAGAACTTATTTTTAATCTGTTGTCTTGTTTATACATCCCTCCCTGTCTCTCACCTGTTGTTTTAGGATACTGTTTAAATGGAGACAGACTATTCGCTGTGGACTTAATGATGCCAAGATGATTTTTGATTTTTCTTTTATATACCTTTTACACAGTTCTGTGTATCCACAAGTATTAGCATGCATACTTGTAATTCTTTAAGTTTGATAATTTAGCATAGTTCCAATGTTCTGTGGGGCCAGGAGACCAAACACCCCAGGAACTGCATAGCCAGGAGACCAAACATTCTACTATCTTGGGGGCCAAGGTCCCCTGGTAGAACATATTCTGTAAACTAGAAATTAGCCCACCCGAGCCCCATTATTAGGTACCCTTGTTGGATATGTTAATGTGTAAGGTCTATAACTTGAATATGTGATTCACGGTGGGAGTGTATTGTGACGCGTTCCACCTGGGCGAAGTCATGCATCGATAGGATCTTATTGAAGATACTGAGATAGACAACCCCTTCCCTTTAACCGTGTCTGACTTTCATTTCCTAGGACCAAGAAAAGGCATCATACAAAGTAAACTTCAGCTACACCATTACAGGAATGAGGAATTCAGGGGGATTTTTCTGTAAGCTATTTAAGGAGTTCTGCAGCCATTTGCCAGTTTGCCAACAATGGATGGCTTCTTTCCGACTGACTGTTGGATCTGGTCTCTGTGGACCAGAATANGAGTATGAGACAGATTAGATTTAAAAAAAAACTAAAAGGTTGGATTCTTGAGAGGACGCAATTTAGAGATGGTTTTTGGGTGATAATAAAAGTGACAATAAGCTAGAGTGCTACAGTTGCTCTGTAACTGGTTTAATACCTAATCTCTGAAAACTTACATGTGCTTATTTGCCTCTGATACTTACTAATATCCTAAAGTTATGTTCAGCAAAGCAGAAATCACATAATTTGCTTTACAGTAGCCCAGAATTAAAATGGAGGATGCTGCCTTTAGTGGAAAATCCCTGTCAGAACAATTCTAGGAACTTTACACCTTTCTTCTTTTTTGCTGTTCTGACTAGCTATAGTCAGTTGAGTATTCTCGTTTTATTACTTTCACTAAATTAAAATGTGACAGAAGTGGCACTTCCAAAAAGTGAATAAGAAAGGTGACAGTAATTAAGGAGATCATAGCATTTCTTAGTAGAAATGCACATTTAAATATCAGAAAAGAAGAATTATGGGGTGGGTTGAGGGTCAAGAATGTACCCTCCAAATAATGATATGAACCAATGAGAATAATGGTACATAAAATATAATAATAAGTTTAAAAATGACGATGAATTAGTCTTCAAGAAGTTGGTAGCTAACTAAGCGCTCTCTTCAGCTGCTAAGGGGAAAATCATTTCCCATGTGTATTCCTACTGCAAGTTTGAAAGAAGCTTGCTTCATTATCCAGAAGAGCATCCTAGCCTACTCTAGGATAATTTTTTTCATTGTGAAAAAGTGAAATGCCAAATCCCTGTAAATCACACTAAAGGGGAGTCACTTGGGAACTAGGTAGAGACCTGACAAAGTGCTAGACTCGATTGGAAAATTATCCGTATACAGTCTCAGTATTGCTCAAGTTTCAGGCTGTAGAAGGGGAATTCAGAAAGCCGTTTCATGGACTTTTAATTGTGTTCTGAGGCAACAAGAAATACCAACAGGCAACAGACTAGGGTATGTCTAATAATTTTTGCATGTAAAGTAGGTGATGGAAGCCTCAGCTTTAGAAATGGCCAAAAAAATTGGGATCCCTGGATTGATACAATGATTACTATGATACTGGATAATACTTGGAAATAAGTTGATGATGCCCTTTTTGTCATTCCAGCTTATCATCCACTGTTACGAGGTGTTTGAAAAATTTCTGAGGTGGATGTGCAGTGGTAGGTGCAGGTTGTATGTGGGTTTGGGGGCCAGGGGAAGTCATGCCTTGCATATGCTTTGTTTCATAAAGAACTTATTTTTAATCTGTTGTCTTGTTTATACATCCCTCCCTGTCTCTCACCTGTTGTTTTAGGATACTGTTTAAATGGAGACAGACTATTCGCTGTGGACTTAATGATGCCAAGATGATTTTTGATTTTTCTTTTATATACCTTTTACACAGTTCTGTGTATCCACAAGTATTAGCATGCATACTTGTAATTCTTTAAGTTTGATAATTTAGCATAGTTCCAATGTTCTGTGGGGCCAGGAGACCAAACACCCCAGGAACTGCATAGCCAGGAGACCAAACATTCTACTATCTTGGGGGCCAAGGTCCCCTGGTAGAACATATTCTGTAAACTAGAAATTAGCCCACCCGAGCCCCATTATTAGGTACCCTTGTTGGATATGTTAATGTGTAAGGTCTATAACTTGAATATGTGATTCACGGTGGGAGTGTATTGTGACGCGTTCCACCTGGGCGAAGTCATGCATCGATAGGATCTTATTGAAGATACTGAGATAGACAACCCCTTCCCTTTAACCGTGTCTGACTTTCATTTCCTAGGACCAAGAAAAGGAATCATACAAAGTAAACTTCAGCTACACCATTACAGGAATGAGGAATTCAGGGGGATTTTTCTGTAAGCTATTTAAGGAGTTCTGCAGCCATTTGCCAGTTTGCCAACAATGGATGGCTTCTTTCCGACTGACTGTTGGATCTGGTCTCTGTGGACCAGAATACTAAGTAAAGAGGTTGAAATGAATGATCATGGTGATGAATTTGTGGAAGGCTGTCATTCTAAAATAATTTTTTAAAATTATAGTTTATACAGCATTATTTTCAAAACCTGAATATAGCTTTCATTATATCCTATAAGCTAGAATTAACCTGCAGATTTATATGTTGCTCTGAGATATAGATGGANGATACTGAGATAGACAACCCCTTCCCTTTAACCGTGTCTGACTTTCATTTCCTAGGACCAAGAAAAGGCATCATACAAAGTAAACTTCAGCTACACCATTACAGGAATGAGGAATTCAGGGGGATTTTTCTGTAAGCTATTTAAGGAGTTCTGCAGCCATTTGCCAGTTTGCCAACAATGGATGGCTTCTTTCCGACTGACTGTTGGATCTGGTCTCTGTGGACCAGAATACTAAGTAAAGACGTTGAAATGAATGATGGTGATGAATTTGTGGAAAGCTGTCATTCTAAAATATTTTTTTATAATTATAGTTTATACAGCATTATTTTCAAAACCTGAATATAGCTTTCATTATATCCTATAAGCTAGAATTAACCTGCAGATTTATACATTGCTCTGAGATATAGATGGATCTATTAGGCATGTCAGCAAAGAAACCAGTGTTTTGTTTGAATTTTGATACTGTGTAATGGCCAGCTACTTGGGTAGTTACTGTGTTCTGTTAGATGTTCTACAGATACTTAGAGATGGTAAAATTGTTTGAGAAGTCAAGAGTTAAGGCAAACTAAGCTCCTGGTGGGTTTGCATGATGTGATGGGGAGATAAAGGGGAGGAAATAGAAAAATGATCCAGGCTGAAAAGTCTGCATAGGTGGAAAATAGTTAGCCTGCTGAACCTCCAATTGGATCTAGGTAGTGGTCTCCATTACTGCAAAGGTGGATTTTTAGGATGTGATTGTATACAGCTACTTCAGCACATCCCCTGGGTACAGGGGAAAGATGCTTGGAGGGGCAAAAGAAAAGGACCATGTCTCACAACATAATTGTACACAATTGCATTGTTGCCTGTCACAGGTCTACTAGGGTAAATGCTTGCTGAAAGGCAAAGTGAGGAAATTAAGGCAATGGTAGAATTGGAGAAATAAGGGGATCCTGAGGAAGGAGATCCCAAAAACAGCTAAGGGATATGTCACTTAAAGGGTGAGCCTACGGCTGCAACCACTTGTGAGAACACAAGGTATGAGATAGTTAAGTAGCTTTTGGGTGATCAGTTCTGTGGGAGGCTGGAGAAATGTTAGAGATAAGATATGGCCCTTAGGTGTTAGCAGACATTTAGTGTCTGTCAATACAAAAATCTATTATTGTGGTCAAATGTCTGCATGTTTTGGTTTTTGATTAGCATTTTTTGTTTTGCATTTTGTTTCTTCTCTATCTGTGGCAACTTCCGCTATTTTCCTGAGACCTTGCTTTTCTTCCTTTCCATGGCATTTGCTGAAAGGATCAGTGAAATAATTTGCCAAGTCTTAAATTGTTGAATCTAGCTTTTAGTTTTGATGTTGCTGTAAGATGAACAGTGGTCTAGAGACTTCAGCTTCTCTTTTTAGCTGTTTTAAACTGTGCCAGCAAACTAAACGGAATGATTATGCTGATTGTTTATGCAATTGTGAATTGGGTTGCAAGGGTATTTTCACAACCACAGGAGTACCTTTATGTAATTGAAAACCTGAAAATTAGTATGTGACAATATAGGCGATAAAAATAACGGCATTAAAGTCTGATGTTTGGAATGACTCTAATGATGTCAGGTAGAGTGGGAGCAGATGTGGAAAGAGTGTATGTGAGCTGTATCAACACTGAAAACAGTTTAAGAAGAAAACAACCCCTACTTGCTAGTTTGTGAGGGATAGAACCTGCTGGCTGTGAAGGTCTTAAGGTTGAATAATCAGGTTTTGGTATCAGTCAGCTGACTGCTTGTTTGTTGGGGGCTTTTTTCTTTGTTTGTTTGTTTTTTTACAGCAATGTTGCTATAATTATAGTTTTTGCTTGAAATTGTAACCTGTTGAGTAAAATAAATAGTCTGAGGATATTAGGCTATTATTTTAAGGTTATATATATATTCTAGTAACTTGAACAGGGCCATGACATTGACCTAGGGACTGACTTGCAGTGGAGCCTGCTGTCAAACTGTGAAGGTAGTCCCTGAGCAGTTTTGGTGTGGGCCAAGTCACAGTGTGCTTTCAGACAATGGTGTCCAGACGTAGTCCACGAAATTCATGAATAGTTGGAGTGTAGCCTCCTTGTGTTAGCTTAGCCTGAAAAAAAATTCGTCTTGATTGTGCTTTCTGGCCTCAGGACTGGAGACCGGTACCTGACATTATTTTAAGTAAGTTGCCAAAAAATAAAATACCTGTCATGGTTCTCCATTGTAGATTCCTATAAAATACACAGGTTGTTTATTTTGGAGAATGTATTGAAGGGAAACATGCAAGTACTTCAGAAATTAGATGAAAGACATGATAAAGATGTATATGAAATAAAATAAGGTATGAAGATCTGGTCAAGAATTTCTGTTCTGCTGATCTCAGTAATATGGTGGTTCTGTTGTGTGGCTTATCCCACAAAATTAAGAGTAATCATTTTAGAGATAATTTCATCCTTCTAGAGAAGAGGGTATTTTGAAACAGTTATCCTTTTTTGTATCGCATTTTTACAGTGTGTAGTGCTATGGGGTGGTTTTGTTGTCATAAGGATTAGTAGGTGTTGTGTAGGTTTGTCTTAAAGAATCTTGATGAATTAAAGTGAAAGCGTCATGCTGCTCAATTTGAAGAGAATGTTTAATTACTGGGTATTAGGTGCATGCATTCATTGAGGCAGAATTAAGTTTCTAGCAATGATAATTGTCTTAATTTGTACTAGTTCTTGCTTCAGAAGAAGGTTCTTTTTTTCTAGTTGCTTTCAGATACCAAATGCTGAATCAGATAATGAACTAGGGTTGTTTGCCAGGTTGGCGATTTCTGAGTTCATAGAAAGGCTTATCAGGTTTTCATGGGGCTGTGAAACAATCACGTCTCTTTTATTCTCGGTGTCCTTTGTGAGGATGCCAATGTTTTGCTGACTTCCTCATCTACTGCTGCACATAAGGCTCAGAAAACTGTCAGTCTTGATACAAAGAGCTTTTTCCTGAACTGTAACTACCACTTTAGAGTACAGCATCATGTTGGGATGGCTTAAACTATTTTTCTCTACATGCATTAACTAACTTCTGTAAACAGAGGAGCTCATCTTTAGAGTCCTTCCATTCTCACCTTTTGCATGGCATGAAATTACCCAGAAGTGTCCGCTCTGCAAGACTAGGTAGTTGACACTATTACACTAATATTGTTGTTTCAGGAGCTCGCAGTGGAATGCCTCTGGTTTTAACTTCAGCTGTTCAGATAAATCTTTGTTTTAAATCCATGAGATAAAGCTAGATGAATTCCTTTCACTAGGAAGAGGAAAAACTAAATTTAAAAGCAGAATCTTTATACAATCTAAATTAAAAATCATAATTAGTAAGTTTCTATGTTGCTGTCATCTTTTGTATTTGTGCTTGCCCTTGCTTCTCCTAAGAATTCAAATTCTTATTCAAATCTGTGCAAACATATGTGGAAACTTGCTTATCATCCCAGTTCAAATGTATTTTTAAACTCCTACAAAAATAGGTTCTGCACTTCTTTTTCATGTAGGGACAGAGCAAGCCACCAGAGGGCAAAAGGAGGAGTGACTGGACAAAGCTGTTACCTGCAGCTTTCCGCATGCAGGCAGGCATGTGTGCACATACCCTGGTTTTCCCTTGGATTTTTCCAAACAAGATAGGTGCCCTGATGCAGTGGTTATGAAGACTTCATACAAGTAGCTTGCCTTTGTAGATCCTGGGCATACAAACACAAAACTGGTGTTTAATTTTGTTGAAAATAGGTTGCCTTTAAAATCCATTCTTTCAAAACATTAAATCTTCCATGAATTATGGCTGTCTGGTGCATTGCATTTACCATACAGTGAACTCGTGTGTAAAAAAAAAATTTTCTGCAGAGGAAATTCATTGGTGAGGATACTGGAAATAATGCTGCTGGTGATGCTTCATCTGCTTAGTACTGAAGACAGCAGGTGACACTTTTGCTTTGCTGTAATGAAAACACTCTGTGTAGGCAATTCATTGGTACAGCCATGGGATATGCTACAGTCATTAAAACGGGCATGGAAGTGGAATGCGTCTTTAAATATTCCCTCTTCTCAGCAGTGGTGGTGGAATGTACAGAAGAAAATTTATTCCCATAGTTTGAAGGAAGAAATACATGTCCTTGGTGTTCTCCTAATGTTCTTTTCCACTTGTACCTGTTTTTTTTCTAAAAATTCTTGCTGTTATATGTAATTTGAGTGTTCCTTTACAAGCAGCTTGCAATAAGTGAAATGGTTGACTGTCTGATATACGTGATAAAAAAATACTACACAAGTGTTGAACAGCTTGAGAAATCATTACCTGTTAATTACTGTTTAATTTTGAAGGCCTCTGTGCATAGATGTATATTGAGTTCTGTCCAAATGAGAGGTAACGTCGCTGTCATATCATAGTTTGTGCTATAATCTCACTTATATGTAAGACTGCTGTAAGAGTCAAGCTCAGTAGTGTCTCAGCCAGTGTGTAAGAGCAGATACATAGTAAAAAGTGTGAGAACTGGGGGACCATGGACCATGTGTAATATAGTTAACTTGAGCATAGATTCTTGTTATCCCTTGATTTAGGATTTCATCTTTAGTTGACAGCAATTATCAGGATAATTGTAAAGTTTTTAGTATGAAACAAAAGAAAATGAATGTCAGAAGAGGGAGGAGAGAAAATGACTGAAATTCAAGTATTACAGGATGGTCATGATATTGAAAAGAGTGCTTTAAATGCAGAAAGTGGATAAAATGCTTCTGACTTAGTGCTTTCACTGAAGGATAATCTCTTGAATTATCAGGCTGCTCTCTCTTTCACTCTTAGAAGGTTTAATTCTCTTCCCCTTTTTAATTTTTCTTTTAGCTTCAAACAAAAGAAGTGTTTTTCTGTCTCTAATTCATTTTTAACTGTATTTTCAAATATTTATCTGAACTAAAAAACTGCAAGCGAATGTGTTCTTTTGCCATCTCCAGTCAATGCTATTATTGCAGTAAATAACGTTTTGCAGAAACACGTATATTCTTACTGTATGTGTTTAGGCATTCTTGTCCAATGAGTTTTTTACATAAGTGAAAGTTAAAGGCTTGCTTTTCTCTGTATTAGACTAGTTTTGTATTAGACTTCAGAGTTATTCCCAAATAATGCAAGTGAAGCCAAGCATACTGTGCAAGTTCCTTCCAGTAAACGTTAAGACATTTTGCAACCTCACTTCTTTTGCATTCCATGTATTGTGACCTTCTTTCTACCATGAAAAGACAGCTTGCTTTCATTTTCCGTTATCCCATCTTTCTTGCAAAGCTGGAGAGGCCAAGGGAGTGTCTCTTGCTTCATACTCTTAAGAGAATGATAAACATTTTTTTCTTATTTCTTCTCTTTTTTTTTCCCTTTTGCTGACTTATATCAACATTGCAATTCAAGTCCTAGCAATACCTTAAATATTTAGCAAAATGATATATTTTTTTAATAAAGTCGCAAATCTGGAGTCAATCTAGTTATCTCATGACATTGATTCTGTAGCATATTCTATTATCTGCATGTCCTCATACGAAACCATGTTAAAATGTTTTGAGGACTATTTTCATTTGAGATTTTTCTCCTGATTCTAGATGATAGTTTGCAACCTTAATTCTTTTGTATGAGTTTTTTAAATTTTATTTTATGTGTCATCAAACAAGCACCAATGTTTCTGACCATTTGACATTAAACTTAGGGCATTTCTGCTACTGCAGCTATTTGAGTGACAGAGCTAGAGAAAGTATGAGAATTTGAGGTTGATATTTGTCTCTTTTGATATTGTGAAGACTATTTTGCAACTCAGCATAGTTTTATAAAATCCATTGTGGGTGCAGGTGCTATCTGGTAGACTAACAGCACTTCTCCACTGTTCCTTATGCTCAAATTGCTGTCACCACGACCTTCAGGGCCCTTTCTTCAGAGCATTGTTGAACTTCAAAGTTCCTGTTGGTCTGTTTCTCCAGCCTGTTTCTGTCCCCCTGATGTTCCCTGAGGTCACTACTGAAGATGCTCAACAGTGCTGGCCACAGTGTCAGCCCCTGGGATTCACCAGTAGTGACTGGCTCCAAAAGACTTTTATGCCACTGATTGCAACCCTTTGAGAATGGCAGTTCCACTAGTTTTGAACCCAGCCCTCCTGTTCTTCGGTTGGTCTATGAGGATGTTATGGACCAAGGGCTTGTTAAAGGTAAATAACGTCAACTACTCTCCCCATTTTAACCAAGCCTGTTTTTAATTTAATTTTCACTGCAGAATGCAATCGTATTTGTCAGACATGATGTCTCCTTCATAAATCTGTACTGACTAGTCCCAGTCACCTTATGTTTGGACATGTTTCTCAGATTCTCTTAATCTGTCACCCTCCTGGGGCCTAAGGGGAGACTGATGAGTGTATAGATCCTTCTTGCCCATCTTAAATATAGGAATGCCATTTACTTTCTCAAAGTCCTCAGGAACCTCTATCACCATGACCTTTCAGAGTTAATTGAAACTGGACTCATAAATACATTGGCCATTCCTCAGTTCTTGTGGATGCATTACTAGGATCTAATTTCTTTAAATATTTCCTAACTTGATGCTCCTTTGTGAAGGGGAAGTTTTTATTGCACCAGACTTTCCCACTGGTCTTGGCAGCCTGGGATCCCTCAGTCCTGAGGATAGCAAAGACCCCTCCACTAGATGCTGAGGTTATTAAACTCCTACACAAGGTCCAAGACTATAAATACGAAACTCTTTCACATTGTCAGAAGGTTGTGTTATCCTTTGTTTCGTCCTTCTAGCAGACACCAATTGCATGTTGCCACATTGGTCTACCTTCTAATCCTGGACCAAAATCTCTCACTTAAGATAGGAGCTCCATGCACTCTAGTTGCTGATGTTCATAAAGGGTGATTCTCCCTTCTCACCTTCCTGATCCATCCCTCCTAAAGATCTATACCTCTAATCCCAGCGAGATTGTACACACCAATAAGGTTCTGCTTTGAAATAAACGTAAAGTGTACTTGATCAGTACTAGCAAAGGAATTATATCCCATCTCTGAGCTGAAGATTTGATTACCAAAATATTTCTGGGTGTTTCTATTTGGTTATGTTTTCGTAATTTCTTTTCTTAGATTATAAGCCTTTTAGGAAAGAGCTATATATCTTTCTCCACTTGAGTTCAATCAAAAAAATGTGGTGGGGTTTCTCTCCTGTGAGTGTTTCTGAAATGTAAACAAATGAGAACTGCATAGTTATTAGCAGCCAACTAACAACCTGATGTATTGTTTGAATGCCCCAAGTTGAGAAAACTGCTGACTAGCATAGGGTAATATTCAGTCTTTTTCTTTCTCTAGACTTTTTGGATGTGCTAGTTGTTGATACCTTGAACTAAGAAAAAAGCCAACCACAACCTATTTTTCTTGTATTAGTAAAAATACATTTCTTATTATTGCATTTGTAACTGACTTAATGAACAGAAAACTGAGTGTATCTCAAAGTAGTGTGTCTAGCTAGTAGTTGTTTGTAATTATTTTCTTCCATTAATTACTTTTGCTTGATGTGTGAGCATATCTGGAAGCTAGCTACCCAAATTGTCCAGTTAATGTAAAGATACAAGCAGATTATGATTCTGAGATCTAAGCTTTGAATCCCAAGTTATTGCTGGAAGAAATTTTGTGTGTGTTGGTTGTGTCCACACATCTGGATTTCTATTGAGGGGAAGTACCAAGTGGAAACCGTGGAAAGCTGGTGTAAGGGGTAGTGAACCTACCTTTTCAGATTGAGCTAGTGGTTAGAACTTAGTTCGTCAAGCTTGAGGCAGCCATGTAAACTGCTCATTTCGATGGAGTGGCATTTGTCCTGCTGGAGGTAGACTTATTACAAAAATTATGTTTGTCTTTGGAACTCCTATGGAGTAGAACGGGAATGCTTGAGGTTATTTGAATATGCAACTGTCTATTAAGGTGCCTGATTCAATGGGGGGACAAGTGGTCTGCAGTGCCCATCAACTTGTTAAGGAGTACAGTTTTTAATACTTTATGAAATATCAAGTTGGAACTTAAATGCGTTGGTTTTATTTCACCTTACTTCACTGACAGCTGCCATGGTTTTCTCAATGATGAAAGTGAGTTACCTGCATGAGACAACTGTTGTGTGTGTAAAAGTAGCAATGTGGACAGTGCTATCCAGCTCCACTCGCCTTTGTGGTGATGGAAGCCAACATGTAAATAGGCCTCATTAAGTTTTATTGGTGTACTGTGCAGCTCTCCTCAGCACAGAGTTAAAATGCACAAATTATTTTTATATGGCCAGCCAATACCTTTTGGCCTGTGTGGCTCTCACTGTTGTTGCAGCTTTTACATTATTGCAGTCAAATTCTGCCTGAAGAGCAGAGTTCAGCTCACCAGTGTGATGATGGCTGCAGTGCTTTGCTTGGGCTGTCCCCATATGGCAGAGTTCCAGAAGTGCAATCAGTAAATTTTGGGCTCCCTCAAACAGATGTATATCTGCAGAGTATATCATCATTTCAAATCACCTTGGGATAGCATAAGAAGCATCAGACTATAAAAAAGTGCAATTTATGCCTTTTCCAATTTCCTGCCTGCTTTCTGCACACTGTCTCCTGTTCTTCCATAGAAAATGATGGGTTTACCTGTCTCTCCATGTCATACCCCACGCCTTTGCACACTCTTAGATCTTTCTATCTCCATTAGTGTGCAGCAGGTGAGGTTTTTAAAACCTCCTTAGACATCTGTATATACGATGCAAACATATATTTCTGTTAGGATACCGAGTAAGCTGCTGTGTTTCCATGTTTTGTGGGGTTTGGTTTTTTTTGTTTTGTTTTAGGTTTTTTTGAAAATCAGTGTCTGGTTTTTGGTAGCTAAAAAGTATATTTAAGTAATGAAAAGAAAAATTAAACAGCCTGTAGCTCTCTATTCCTACATATATCTCACCCTGTGAATTTCAGAAAAAATGTTAAAATCAAAGACTACACAGGCTTTTAGAACAAAAGATGAAGTTACTAACCCAGAAAACAAATGGTCTGTTTTCCCACTCCTTTTTTGCCTGTGAAGGACATGATGTTGAATGAATTGAATACAGTTTATTTTTTTTATTAATTGATTAAAAAGGCTGAAAGGCATATTCTTTTTTAAAACAAAATATGCATGCCTGAGTAATTTGGTTTTTATTTCTTAATATCATTAAACTTAAAGAAGGATGTTCACATTGATTTATAAGGAAGAATGCTGTTTGTCAGTGGAAGGTTCTGAGTGCTAGCTGCTTGTTCCTGTCATACCGAGAGCACTAATGGGCACCAGCTGGGCTGTAGCTATAGCAGCTTCACCACTTCAGCCTTGCACAGCACGAGCTGCTGTGGCAATGCTGCAGAAGGGCCTCCTGTGCAGATTTAGGAAGTACACACTTCAGTTGTTGTTCCCTGGGCAACAGAATAACTGCAGACAGCTGGCTTTGCACCACCTGAGCTGATCAAAGAGCAAACCCTGTCAGGCACTGATACTTCAGCTCCTCCAGCTTCAGTGTGAATGTCTGCAGGCAGTGATGTAGGAAGCATTGTCATTCAGGTTTCAAGGTTAAACACAGGGGAATGAAGTAGAATGACAGCAAAAAGTAATATGAAAACATCGTTCCTGTACATAATACAGTCAGATGTGTATAGCTATTGATGGTCAAGAATTAACTTCAAAATACTGAATTACTGATGTACATGTGAAATGTCTTTTGGAGTTATTCAAAAAGAGACTGGGAAGCTAGCAATAATTGGCTTAAATTTTGGGAGAAGGAAGAGCACTCAAGGGTGATAATATCATGTGTTTCATTAAGAAAGACCATAAAGAATGATTGAACACAAAGATTAAAGTGGTACGTAAAATGATATGATTATGGAAGACTAGGCAGACCTATATGTGGTCTGCTGGAAGCTTCTGACAGGTCAGGACTGCAGCAGCATGGTGGGTTTTATTCAGCAAGTGATGCCAGAAGCATGCAAGGTGGACGATTGAACAACAGTGAACTATAATGTTGGCCGATGTGGACCTGTATAATTTGGATTAAGATCCACTTGAATATGTTGGATGAGAGTAGACGGGTGAGAGGGGGCAGGTGGTAGTGTTTCATAAATGTCCATTTAACTATTTTCTTATACTTCTTTTATATTATAGTAATATCTACTTAAAACTTTGCTTAAGAGGGATGCTAACTTCTTAAAATACTGTTTTAAACTTCGTTGGGAAATAATAAAGATTCTTTCTATTTACTCCTCTTAAAATAAGTTTCTTCTTTATTTTTTTCTATCTATATTTACTTCAAAAAGTAGTAGCTTCCCTTTTGGAGAAGCAGCTCCAGTGAATGAACGTGGGTGAGCAATAATACTGACTTTTAGCCTAGATGCGCATCATTCCACACCTGAAAGAGGAAGGTGAACAGAGTTGGTGTGTTTCTGAATGTACTCAGTCCTGGTTTGCTGAAACTCCAGAATATTGATTAATATCCACACTTCCATTGAGGGTTTGGTTTTTATATTCCATATATTCTTTGGATTTTTTGTATTTCATATTTGTTTTAGTCATATTTGATGAAAGTCTCTCTAAGGTAGTTTCTGGTGGGGTTTTTTGCCTTTTGTTTTGTTGGGGATTTTTTTGTTTTGCCTTGGGGATGTTTTTGGATTTTTTTTTTTTTTTGTCTAAAACTCAAACCACTAAAATTTTAAGTAGAACAGTTTCTTTCTCTAGCTCTCTTACAAAAAACATATTTGAGGAGTGAGAATTTCAGTAAAGAGATTCAGCATGAGAAAATAATGAAATTACTGGTTTTATTCAATTGGACAATCACAGGTCTAACCTAGCAAGTATGACGTTTTGTTCTTAATAATATAACAACAAATAGAGGTCTAAGTAAGAGCCCTTACTCTCTATGGTGACAAATTAGACTGTGTATTTCTTGTTTGGCTATTCTGATTTACTGCGTCAGTGGTCCAGATATCAATTGGTTTCTTAGTGTGTTTACTGGGGTTGCATGTTAAGTCCTTTATAAAGCTGTTATTTATTAAAGAGAATAAATTAGAAGACTGTATAAACAGATTTTTATAACTGATGTTGAGTTGCATTCTTTGTAGTTTTGCAGTCTGTAGCATTTTCTGAAGGAATCTTTATATTCATTCTGAATTACTTAAAATTTTAGGTTTTTCTGTCTAAGTCTGGAAATGTGTCAAAGGTCACTTCTTTCATTCTGCAAGTCTTCAACTGTAGGAATTTCTGATGCAAAATCAAGAGCAGTGTGAAGTGCACAGGCCATCCCTTCTATCTTAGAAAACTGCCAATTCATAAAAAAATGTAATTTTCTACAACAGCAGGAATGACTTTCAGTGTCCTGAACAACTGTATTGCATCTGGAATCAGCAGTGTTCTTATATCCACAAGTTTTTCTTTTTGCATCTAGTCCAGAAATGATCGTGTGGTTTTTAAGGAATGTCTGCTGGCTACTGTGTTCCAGCAGCAGCAGTGCAGTGAATTAATTGGTTGTGCGTGAAGGAATTCTATGAAGGAGTAACAGGTACTTGTAGTTAACTTTACAGATGTATTTCTTTGTGAACTCTGGTTAGTAACTTCCTGTTATGTTTAAATTTCAGGCAGATATTTTTTTCCCCAGGCTTATTTCTTTCTCTTAATTTAAGTTGGAGCAATTCTCCAAGGGGAACGCTGTTTAGGGGAAGATAAATGGGATGTCCCACCAAAGCTTTTACTTTTTTTCAGTGTTGGAATCAGTTGGTAGTATAATGCTAAAAATTGTCATGGAAAATTGGTATTGATTGACCATGTTGTGATCCTTTGCAAATTGTACACATGCAGAGGGTTTTCTCAATGGCTGAACTTGTGAAGTAGGCACCAAAGATGGCCTCATGTTCTATAGCCATGATTGTCTCTTAGACTTTGGCTGAACTCAACAAAGTTTGAACTCACCAAAGTTTGTTTCCTACATTTAGTTGCTGTATCCTTATTGCTACCAGCGTCATGTGTAGTTGCTTCCTAATTCAGTGCTGTCAAAGTATGGGATTACTTGTTTATTCCTTAAATTCTGTTTTGCTTGTTTGTAAGCCTGGATCATTTCAACAGAACTAGGTAGATGAAACTATGTGCCGTCACTCTAGCAGATATGATCCTCTGCTCGGGATATAATATTGATGGACTTGTGGAAATTGTGCTTAACAGGGGGTTGTTGCAGTTGGAACAGTACATTTAGGTCTATCCTTAGCTATACCTAGCGAAAGATACACTGAAGATGTATGATGAATTAGATAAGGGATGAGGAGGAACAAATATTTCCCCATCTTGAATGAGGAATAACAAATATCACAAAGATTCAATAGTTCATTTTCTCATTCCTGGATCATTTTATGTGGACGAGGAATACAGTGGGACATCCTTCTTCAAACTTTTGATTTATTCTGTATGAAAGTTCAGTAGTGCTTAGTAAACCCTGTAACATTTTTCTTAATATGCAGAGTGATAAAACTGCAACACAACCTTATCTATTCTCTTCTGAATTGGTGCTGTGGCATAAACAAAAATTCTTGTTTCAGTATGAAGCCAGGATGCAAAAATGGTTTCCGACTCTTATAAAGAGTTTTAAGGAAAGCATAGCAGCACATCATAGCACAACTGTATGTTTAGCTTGTTTTTCTATCTTTTACAGAATAACTGGCATTGTCATTTAAATATTAGTTTCATACTTGTCTTTTAACATTTTAAAGAGATAATATGAAAGCTGGTAGAAAAAAACATTGTTATTTTGTATGCATATGTGCAGTAATGTGATGTGAAGACAGTAGAAGATGGGAAAACCTGGAGTATCTCTTTGCCTGTAGGCATTCTAGATAAGCAATGGCACTACAGAGGTGGTAGTGAAATTACCTAGTAACATTGGATTTTTAAATTTTAATATGATCACTTGGGAAATAAGACTATATGGGTAATGCCACAAATACTGTATGCTGTTAGTGAGCTTTTCATGTGGCCATGGGAAGCTTGTTGTGAGACTTTGATTTCTATGTAGTGAGGGTTCCTGTTTGTGTTTATGGATTTCTGTAGGTTTGTAGCTAGTGGTTATTTGATTAAGTGGAATTGTGAGCCAGAAAAAGCTCCACTTCATCTATCAGAAGAGTGGCACTTTCACTCAGCACTTAGATTTGCCCTCTCTTTTAAAAGGGAGAAAATACTATCTTTTAAAAAGTTCCTTATATAAAGGTAAATTAAGCCTTCCTTGAGGCCAGCTATATCTAAAATTACTTCTCTGGGTGTCTGTGGAAATTCCATTTTGGTTTCACACATCTAGGAATTAACAAAGTGTCAGAACTGTCCAAGGAGAAATTAGTAATGCTCGGAATAAAGTCTGTACAGTTCTACAGATTTCAGCCATGTATCTAATTCCAGAATTTCTTCAAAGTTTAAAATTAGAACCAGAATATTTGCCGTGCACATACAGTTGTTCAAGATGGATGGACTTTCAGCAGCTGGAAAGTGGTCTGTCACTTTCCCTGAGCATCATCAAACCCAGCTGAAAGCAGAGGATAATGTCTGTGCTGAGTGTCGAAGTTTTGTGCTTGTTGGCTTTTAGTGTTATCCCTTTCTGATGTGCAGTTAAGTTTATCCTTCACCACTAGTCCCAGTGAAGTAAAACAGGCATGGAACTGCACAAAATTCTGCATCTGAAATTCTGCACCAACCTGTACTTCAGTTTTCAAACCACCAAAGTGTTATAGGAGCCTAGATCACATCAAGTTTCAGGGGGATTTCTCTCTCTCTTTATATACACATACATATTTGAATATGCTTTGACCTCCCTCAAGCTTCAAAATAATGCTTGTTTAGTTGTTTTAGGATTTTCAATCTGGAAATCTGATTATGCAAGGAACTAATATTCCAGTTTTAAGAAGTTAAAATGTCATTTCAAGGCCGTCTTAAGGTTGTGGTGCTGTGATAAGAGGAAAGATGTCTTGAGAATGTGTTTCTCCCCACCTCCCCCCATCTAAAACCTTTGCTGCACAAAGCAGCAATACTTGGAATTTCAATCTTTTTATAGAATATAAATTTGATGTTGCACTTCAGTCTTTGGTTTTCAGTCTTCCCATAACTGATTTGGCCTATGTAGAAGTAATTTATTGTTTGTTAAGGCTGAGAATTCATATTATATGGTGCCTGTGTAACTACTAATTTCTTTTAAGACAAGACAAGGAGGGCTCAGTACTGCAGAGTTTATTACAGGGATTTGTTTCCCTTTCCTTTCTGGTATTCAGAAGAAAGCTGAGTTTGTCCATTGTATATTTGCAAGTTTGTTGCTTTACGGATGTGTGTATATGACCTGTTATCACTGCTTCCTGAACAGATGCAGGGCATAGAAATGTTAATATGCTTGCTCCATGTTTTACCAACCACAGTTTGATATAATTTTGGGACCGCCTAACCATCTACTAGCAAGAAAAGTTGAAACCGTAAGAATGGGGTCTGCTGTAACTTTTCAGAAAAATATGGTGTAGGAGGTGAACATCCAAGTTTTACAAGCAGCTTCACAATTATCAGAGAATTTTAAGAAAAGTGAAATAACACAGCAGATTTTTGTAGATGAAACAAGAAGTCTGAATTGAAACTGAACCAGGATAACGAAACATCAATGTTGGATATTGCTGTATATGTCCTACATGAGAGTGGAAAGGGCCTCTTTGGTTTCTGAATTCAGACACCTGCTATGTAAGATGGCCTTCGTAATCTCATTATACTTACATATATTCTAGTAGGAGTAATTTTAAATTTATCAAAAATGAACAATACTTAAAATCAGCCTTGATCCTTTTCAAAATCTGGCTGCATTAAAATTTCTATTCATTAGCTAACTTGTAAAAAACAGCAACAGCCCCCGCCAAAAAACATCAAAAAACCCCCCAAACCAAGAAAAGCCAGAACACCTCCTTCCCCTTAAAAAAAGACTTCAGAAGTGGTAGTTGATTCTTCATTTTTAATTATGTCATAGATTGTACCATAAGTTTTAAGAATTTATCTTGCCACTGATTACTAGTTGAAGCCTTGTAGGTTAAATTTCAGCTAAAAAGAAAAAAGGTAATATTTTTAGGTGATTCTTGGGGGAGATAGGACCTCTCAGTGCATTCAAAAGGGTTTTGTGTAGGCTTTTTTTAAAATCTATTTCCTGAATATTAAATTTCTTTGTGGCATTTTAAAGTTTTCTTAAGACTTGTAGTGCTGTGCTGAGATGAAAGATGGCTTGAGGAACATGTAGTTTGTTTTCCATGATTTGCTTTTGTGGTTCTCTGCAATGATCTTGATGATTGTGGAAAAGCTAATGCTTTCTATGCATGATACAGACATTTTAGTAGTTATAATCTACCAGAAACTGTTTATTACTGTTCTGTCACATTGAAGTGAAACGTTTGATGAATCTCCCCTTCTTTAGCTATATTGCACTTTAAGTAATTTATTACTTGCATGGTGTACAGTGCCCACTGTGTGTGGGTTTGCCCTTTGCTAAGGAAAGGTAGCCATCCACTGCTGCTTTCTTCTCTTCCTCAGTGGCACATGGGTCTAGAGTAAACAATTTACCTGAAATGATTCAGAAATAGCTGTTTAGTTAGCATGCTCTACAATTAGCAAAAGTTCAATTAAGTATTAATAAATAAGGGATTTTCTATCATCTTTGGATGTATGGTCTCTTTTCCCTGTATTCAACTTGTATATCCAAATTACTGTAGCACAGTTATGTGCATCGTACATATAATTTATGCTCAGCACAATCTATCAAGTACCCAGTGATCGTGTGTTCTGAATTCATATAAAGTCTTCTTTCTATCCCTGTTTCCTGTCACAAATGGCGTTTTTTTCTACAGATTTGATCTGACTACATTTTTTTTTCTTTTATTTCATAGGACTGCATTTTAAACATGTCTGCATTCTTGTATTTGGGACTTACTGTCAGTTGCTTTTTGTCCTATTCTGTGTTGTTCAGGTGCCTCTTTTTTCGTATAGGGTATCCAGACTGGTGACCTTTATAATACGTTTTTTCCCCTGTTAGTACCATTTTAGCCGGAGAAGGCCTTTTCAGTGTCCTTCTTTCCTCTTGAAAACACTCTTATTACAGCTGCTGCCGTTTTCCTTTCCACTGATGGAAGTTGGTCACGTTTGCTCAAGGCTCTGTAATCAGACACTCTTGACTAAAATCAGCTAAAATATACTTGGAGATAGAGGCATCTAAAATGACCTCAGGACAGAAAATGTATCGTTCGTTGCTGCTTATCCTCTGGACTTGTCGTTTAGCTCATCCTGCAGCCAGCAGTCGCTCCCCCTGCTTTTGCTTAACGTAGCTGTGGCTGGTTCCTTTGTTCCCACTGGAGTGGATCACACCGACCCGTTCATCTTCGGCAAACCCCGAACTAGTGGCTGGAACAGCCTGAACATATGCACTGCTGCTCTGGTCTCCTCCCATTCTGCACTGCTACAAATTGCTATACTGGGTGATGGGCAACGCCATATGTGCACAGACCATATGGTATTTTCTCCTTAATCTGCAGTTGCCTTGTTCTTCATACATTGTAGTACTTTGCTATATGCGTGTAATTTCAGTTTGTCTTTCGGAGGCTGGTTTTATTTGCTGGGGTTAGAGGCATATACTTACATGGAAAACCTGATTTTGCAATAAATAGTTACTGGTAGTAAAGGATGTGAGATAATGCTCTGGATTGAACTGAAGATAGCCATTAAAAGAAAAGTGTTTAAATGATGTCTGTATCTTTACTGTTAAGGAATCAAGCAATGTAACTTGTGGGTCATTTTCATTAACATCAGTATGGGGAATGAAACTTGGAAAACATCCCTCCCAAAGAGTTTTCATGAGCACCTAATTTTGCTTTTGTTTGGGGAGACACACATTAAATGCGTGCTAATTATGAGTTTTGCAGCAACTTGACTGCTAACTTGAGGTCTGTGTCTGTAGCCACGTTCTGCATTCTTTGAATTCATCTTGGTATAATATTTTTAAATATTTCAAGCAGCAGATGTGCGTTGCTTATAGATTTGTGTAAATGTTGGTGCAGTGTATACAAAATACATCTCCCATACAATGATCTGTTGACATTATTCTCTGTTGCTTAGCTTCAGACACTAAAGTCATGACATGTGCTGCTGTTTGGAGGATGCCGAAGGAATTGGAATCAGGCAGTCATGAATCCCCTGATGATTCATCAAGCAACACTCAAACCCTGGAGCTACTCTGTCACCTTGACAACACAGCCCATGGCAATATGGCCTGGTAGGATTCTGCATATTTTATACTCCTAGAAAAAGCCTAAAGGATAGACCCATGCTGTTAGTTTTGTGCAGATTTATACTGCAGAAGCTATGCTATGCATTTTAAGACTATTCCATCTGAAAATAAAAGTATAAATTGGATTTTTAGTCCCCGATGTTTCATAGATTAAAAACATTTATTATAGTCCTGCAAACACATATGGAGTAACAGCCTGTGTACTGTTTTAATGTTTTTCCCTACCTGCCCCCATCTAAAACCTTTGTTGCACAAAGGTACAATACTTAGAATTTCAATATTTTTATGGAATATAAATTTGAAGTTGCACTTAAGTTTTTCTTTTTTGGTCTTCATTCAACTGATTTAGCATAAGTGTAATTTATTGTTTGATAAGGATAAGAATTAATTACGTTATATGGTGCCTGTGTAACTGCTCTTTATCTGTTGTCTGAGTCAAGACAAGGAGAGCAGCAATACTGCAGAGGTTATTACAGAGGTTTGTTTCCCTTTCTGTTATTTAAAAGAAAGTTAAATTTGTCCATTGTGTATTTGCAAGTTCAGTGCCTTATGGATGTGTGTATACAACATGTTCCCACTGCTTCCTGACCAGATGCAGGGCATATCATAAGTCTTAAGCATCCATTTCTAGCCACAGATTTCTAGTTTTAGCCTTGCAGATTAAATTTTGACCAAAAAAGAGGATAAATTGAAGGTAATATTTATTAGGAGGTTCTTGGACAAGATAGGACAAATCAGAACGTTCAAAAATGTAGAGATTACTTTTTTCTAAGATATAGGTTTTCTGGGTGTTAAATTTCTTCATAGTAGTATCCTTTAATTCTTTGCTACGTATTTTAAGACGAGTGCTCTTCCTTGTAATTGTTTTATTATTTTAATTCAATTTTTATTGCTGAAACTTTTTGATAATTAATATTCCCAACTATGTTGGAAAGGTTTTTTTGTTTGTTTTAATCCTTACCTTTTATCCTTTTAAGCTTTGTGCCTTTTGTCTTTTAATTTTCCATAATCTGTTTCTATCTGATGCTGGAATGCCAGAACTTTGTATGGTAGCTGGACCACTAAAGGAGGAATAGGAGGCATATCACTTTGTTTTATCAGGATGTGAATTATGTGAATGCCCAGAATATTTTTTTTCCTCTAATAACAGCTTATAACAAGTTCATGTGAAGTTTTCATTCATCTGCTCTCTGATTTTGTTCAGTACTTAGTGCTCTCAAATATCTGCTACTATTTAATGCCCATTATCTATGTGCATGTATGTGTATATATATGCATAGATATTTGAAAATGTTCAGTGTTACAGAGAGATAAAAGGTGTAAACAGAATACTTGGCATTAGTACTCCTCACATCATCTCAAGCAAGCACAGCTGAGTTAGAGGATCTTGTTCTAGAGCAGGCTTTTCTATTCCTGTCTCAATCATATTGGACACAGCTCATAAATGAGTAAATTAGGCCTTTTGTGCCAAATGTGTCACTTAACAGGATATGCCTCACTGAGTGGTGTGTTGGCTACAAATAGCAACGTAAATATTCTTTATATTACATTTCTCAGGTGTTTAGAAAAATGTGAAGCTATTTAGACACTAAGGGTTCAATTGTTGTTAGAACCAAACATAAATCAGAAAAGCAGTTTTCCTCAATGCAAAGTGTAAATACTTTTCAAACCACAATGCAAGACCAGCATTCTGGTGTACACAATCACTATGAGATCAGTGGTGGTCTGGCACCATACACTTGCAGTAAGAAGGCTGTGTCATTTGCCTTGCCATTAGAGCATACATACCCTTTACATTTTGTCCAGAAAACCACAGGCTGAACACTGGACCTGGGTTCAGTGTGACCATGTGCACTTTAAGGAGGTTGCTTAATCCACAGCATGAAGTAGAGCAGTGTACCACAGCCGTGAATGATTGGATATAGGCTTAATTTTTTTAGTTAATTTTGAATGTTATTAGCCAGAATGCATGCTAAAAAAATTATGTAAAAAAACTGGATTTCTATCATATCTTTATATGCTGGGCCTGAAAGTGTGGGCAGAGTTGCCAGTACAGTTTAAAGATGCGGCGTGTAATGTTGGTGTCAACCTTTGTGACACTGACTCCAGATAGCAGCTTGTAGGAAGATATTTTTTGTGTGTCTTGGTATCCATAGCACAGATGCTTCATGATAATTATGGATCTGGTTGCAGATCATAAGTAATTGATACTTTATTGTAAATCAGGAAAAAAGCCAAACTATCTTGAACATACAACTGGTTATGTACTCTGGCATCTACCACCCTCCTCAGGGCTTTATTTTCTTGTAGTTTTGTTCATGTTCACCCTGCCCTGCTTCGTTCCTTATCATGCTTCTTTCAAGGTAAGCCCGGTAGTTGAAAAATTATCTCACAGATTTTTCTGTTTCTAGTATCATGCATTAGGAAGCAGAAGGGGGGATTTTTTTCCAGGTCTGGTGTGTCAGGTATTGGTTTTGTTCAATTCTGTACTGATGTTAAGAACTGATTCTGGGGTTTTTTTACCTTTATCTCATCTCCTTTATGGAATGCTGTGCTCAAATATCTCTGAAATTTCTTATTAAAAACCAGCATAGACATATTTAATACCAGTTCTCTTTTGTGAACCAAGACCAAAAGAGCGTTTTCAATCGATTGTGACTAAAATCTTAAACTTTGCTGGTGGGTGACTTAGCACTGTGCTCTTCTTGCTCAAGATCTATTGAAATAATTTTCTAGTCTTGACAAAACCTTTGGCAAAAATCTAGTCTCCAAGACATTACAGGCAAGTGAAAAAGAAATTTGCTTTTCTACAGTTCCATTTTATCTGGATTGCATGAGTTACTGTGTTTAAAAGTTAAGCACAACCATTCATTTTTAGTTACTGAGATTGTTTACTGTCTCCAAGCTTGGAATTTGGTACTCATCAGCATTTTTACAAACTCTTGTGTGACATAAAGAGAGTTCAGAAAATTAAACAGATGCTTAAATTAGGCCAACAAATAGGCCTGCTAATTGTTCTGTTTGGTTCTAGCCTAAGATTTTTTTTCATCCTCTGCCTGCTGTTCCTCATGTAAGCCAAAATGCAAAGATTGCAAAAATCCTGAGTGAATTACTTTCAGTGTGGAAAACCCCAGATACATGCAGAAATTTCTGCGTTAAAAAAAAAAACTCTTCAATAAATTCATTCTGTAGGTAAATACATGTATTCATACAGAGTTAAACACACATAACAATAAGTATGTTGTTCTATGCAATGTTGTAAGATACAATTAGAGGAATTTGCCATTGAGTATCTTGGAAGAAGCAGTCCAAGGTACTGTCTGCATAGGAGAGGCCAAGGAAACAGGACAGCAGTTAATGAGATCTTGATGATTCCTGTGAGTGCAGCTTGGAGGAATCCCAAGAACTCTTGTCTGTTAAACCCCTGAAGACTTGTATTTTCGCAGTAACCTACTGTTCTACTTCTCTCTCAGTTTTGCTGCTGACTTTTTTGGTAGTAGACTCGACAGGATAGTCCTTGGAGAAGGAGGATACTACAGGCCATAAGAGAAAGTATAATCTGTGAGATCTTGAATTCGTAACACAGCAGGGAGTTTCTCTTGCATCTGCTGGAAGCAGGCTTGCCTCTCAATGCTTAACATCCTACTTTCTTCTTTCTAAATGTGGCAGGTATAAAATAGGGTAGATCCTGCTCAGTACTGAGCTATGTACTTCAAAAGAGAAGAGAACAAGTGAAGTAATATGAATTGTGGTCTATGGAGTAAATGTGGAATAAAATGAAAATAAATAAGGGGAAAATGTTAGATGAACAGTGAAGTACAACTATAAAGGGAAAATGAATGGAGGTTACAGAGATAGTATAAGTGAAGGCTCAATTCTGAGAAGCCTGAAAGGTGAGGAATGAAGAATTCATGTTTTATATACAAAACAAGAGCTGCTAAAAATTTGTTTGACAGGGATGAATATGTTAGGAATAATGATAGATTACTTCATGAGGCTTCTCTACTAGCTCAAGTTGATTTTTTTTTTGGTGTATCCCACTCAATCAATCCTAGATACGAACATGCAAATATTACCATATCTAAGAGAACATAGAGAGGAAGACAAATTTAGAGTCACAGATGTTTCAAGAACTTCAGGATGTTTATCACTAAAATATTAAATTAGAATTTTGAATTCACAAAGGAGAAAGTTATTATAAATGAGCAGTTCCCACAGATTTTAAGTACTTAGGTTTTATTTGGTATTTCATTGACGGTCTCCAAATAGAGTACAGAGAAGTACAAGATCTTCCTTGGCCATACACAGTACAAATCAACCTCATTATGGCTGGCTTTTTACAGAAGTACAAATCCGCTCTAATAGTCCTTTCAACATGACTAGAGATTTAATTAATTTAAGATAAAGAATATGCTATACATAATATTTTATTGCTTCATTTTCATCATGTTCATTTCATTAATGCACACAGTCACCTGATCAAAGTTAGGCACATTCGTAGTTGATGCCCTCAAGACAGATGAGTGAAATCCAGTAGTGTTTTGCTTACTTTTTTGGCCTTTAAATTTATTTAAAAAACCCAAAAAACCCACAAAAAACAAACCGCTCCAAAACATTTTCAAGTAAAAAAGCCAAGTAAGAGAATCTGAAACTCAAAAGAAGAGTGAAAATGGTGTTTTTAATAGCTCTCTAACACTTTCATGTGATATTCAGGTATCACTTCTCTTTCCTGTCATGATGTTGGTAACGTTACTTTTTCTATATTACCCCTCTGTTAGACTTCAGGATATTTGTGTTAAAGTTCTAGCTTAGTGTTTCATTCAAAAACAAGAAAGTCTAAAACAATTTAATAGTCTATACCTAATGAATATAAACCTGGAAGTAACAACATTTTTAGAAGGATTGTATGGTCTTGAGTATGTGGTACAGTAACTGTTACGTTTTATAGCAAAGACAAATAAATGCAATCAGAAGGTTTTTTTAACCTTATCTTATTTTAACACTTCATATGTCCCAGTACCAGAAATATAATTGTGAGGATAGAGCTCCCTCTCATATTTATGTAGAAGTTTCTTTGAGAGTGTCAGGACTGTCAATTGCATATTCTAGTGTATAAACTGAACTCTGTATTTTCAGGGTTTTTTTTTGTAGCAGCCGCCCAGCAGATATTAATTGTATCTTCACATGGTGCACAAAATTTCAGAGCTATCTGAAATTGTCAGCATTTAAGAGTAGTTCTTCCGCATTTGGTTCGCTCCACATATTTATGTTCTTCATCAGCCGCTTCTAATATTACAACAATAAGTATAGAGACAATTTTTTTGGACTAACATGTAATTTCACTGGGAATGTATCTTAACAGCTGCTTATCAGTACTGATAATGCCCTTTATATTCTGATCCTTTCTACGTTGGTAAAACTTAAAACAGTATTTATGTCCCTGCTCTCTTCATAATTCCATGGGATCCTGAATCCTTCATAGGATTTTGCTCTCTTGAATCTTTGATTCTTCTTAATTGTAAATAAAATTATCTGTTAGATATAAATCCAAATGTTCAGTGTTCAACCATTAGTTGTCTTTTTCACATTTTCTCTCTCCTTTTCCACTTTTGTCATCCTCCAAAATATGTTTGGAACCAGCAGAGTAGTTTAGAACACTCATTTTCTTGTTTTCATTCCCTTGAATGTTTGTGGTAATTTTGAGTGGCTAGTATTGTGCAATTTTAAAACTTTAAGCTTTTCAGTGTAATCACATTTACTGGGGAATAAATGTGATTCATTAATTGGATACTGAAGTAATAGAACTTTGTATTATATGCGCCGTTTATTATGTTAGCTTTTAATCAGAATTTATTTGACTTTACTCAGGTAAAGCAGAGGAAAACTTAGTCAAACTAAAATCTGACACTGAAGCAAATACTAAAGACTAACATATTTATTTATTTATTTATTTATTCATTTTTGTGAACTTACTGTATGTATTCAGTTAACTTACCACTTGTGATGTGTTCAATAGATTCCATATGCTTGAATGAAAATTAGTTTTGATGAGGTCCTTGCAGTTGTTTGTGTTTAGTTTGGATTCATAAACCATGATACAGAAAATAGTGCAGAAATTGTGTTACTCTACAAGGAAAAAAAAGGGGGGTTGTAGAGTACTATTTCACTTTTCTGTCCCAACTTGAACGTAGTTTTGTTTCTGTTCTCACCATGCTGTTATAGGCTCCAGTTTTACTGCCAAGTTAGTTGAGATTTTTCACCACTAAAAGAAAATTGAGCTATTTTAAAAAGGAGTTGTCTTCCTCTTTGTAATGTCACTTAAGCTATTCTTACCACTAAAAAAATGAGAGTTGAAAGTTGAAGTCTACCTCAACTGATTTTGCAGGTGAAATAGATACTTCTATTTATTATACTATTATTCTATTTATTCTAATAGTTTTATTTTCAGTCTTACTGAATTGCTTAAAATGTTAGTGGGAAATGTTAAAGAAAAATGGTGTTGCAGAGCTGTGAAAAAAATTAGTTATGCAGGAAAAATTTAAATGTTCATGAGGAACTAACTGAACAGGTGCTCCTGTTTCCTTGGTATCAGACTCCCATTTACTCTCCAAAACCTCATTAAGCTTTTATTATTTAGAGTATTTATCCCTTGGAGTAGAATTCTTTCCTAGCACAATATTCTGGGATGACTGTGGATACAGCAGTGTTGCTGCTAACGCTTGCTTACATGGTAGTTAAAAATTCAGGGTTTTGAAATGTCTTTTGGACGTCTATTGGGTGAAAAAAATTGATCCTTGTACATTTGCGAATAAGTGCATCTATTTGGTAAACCGTCTGTGAGACCTGGAGGGGTGCCCTGCAGCCTCCCACAGTCCATCCATCCCAGTGTTCAGTCTCGGGCAGTGGGGATGGAAAGATGAATTAGGGAGACCACATTAGTTACAGTCCCAGCTGCTTCTTGCAGTCTCTTTACCTCAAATTCCCCCAGAATCCACAGTTGCTGGATTAGAGGTGTTAGAGGGTACATCTGTGCTAGGTCTGTGTAAGCCTTTAGCATTCTTGGGTTTGCTTCTTGATTTTCTTCAACTATCAATGCAGATCTAGGCAATCATAATTTTCCTCTTAGGCACGGGTTTCAAATCACTGGAGAAATATACTCAGAAGAATATTCTGTTATGTTAGGCTTTATTCCCCCTGACCAACCGTGCAGTTTGTTACAAACAGCAGTAAATTAATAAGGATATGCTATATCCGTATTTCCATTTTTGAAAAATCCCATATGAAAATACTCAAATTGTCCCTCTCAAAAGTAGATACATGTTTCCTCTAAAATGAGTCTGCAGAGATTGCTTTTGCCCACTAGGGCTGTTTTGCAAATCAGTTTGTTTCAGCCCTTAATTTTTGCCTTAGTACATGGAAAAAACTTCTGGCATCCTGTGGCCTCCAGAGGCTGGGCAGGAGATTTACCTGGCAGCACTCTGTGTGCTTTCCTGACAGACATTGATACTACTAAAATGTTTTTCCTAGGCTGGCCACCTTACTGACCTCTGACAGACAAGTCAGGTATGTTTCTTTGCTGACATGTCAAATATCCATAATATTCGCTTTGAGGGTTTTTTAAGCCCTATTCAGGAAACAGAATAGAAATGGTATCTGTGGCAGCAGCTGCTCCATGAGTAGTGTGTTGTAGAGGCCTACACAATGATAATTAAGGAAAAAAATTTAGAAATAAGTGATTTTTGTGGCACTTTCTTGTTGGCATGCTTTTGTATTTATTTGTAAAGCACTTTAATTTTTCTGAATGTAAAAAAAAGTAAGAGCCAGAATAAAACCCAGCTGTCTTTGGGGTTCTTGTCCAAAATAATCCTTAACTTCATTTCTCAATTCTCATTTCTCAACAGCTTTTTAGCTAAAAAGTTCACCTTACCCTCTAGGTTTTTGCTAGGAAGCTGTGGTTCTCGTTTTACCACATCTTGAGGAGTTGGACTCCAAATTACATCTCAATGTATGAGAATTTTGAGAGGAAGCGTAACTTGTGTTCCCTGCAGCAGACTTCAATACACTGTAAAACAGCCAGAACTGATTTCATTCAGAAATGTGACTGTTTTGTTGAGAACTTGGGTAGGGAACAAGAATCATGGGTTCCAGGTTGTACTTGGTCTGATCTCCTTTTTCTTAGAGTTTTAATGTCCTGATTACCTGATAAGCAAGAATCATGCTTAAATTGGAATCATTGTAATGCAAAGAAGGCAGAATATTTGAGTCCTTAATATGTGAATTTTTCTGGTGGGCTACATGAAAGCTGCAGGATGGTCTGCTGAGTTACCAATGTATGGGTGTATTTTCCATTTTTCAGTGCATGAGAGTTTTCAGTCTAGCAAAATTTTTTCATTTATAGAAATAAATGGTTGTCACTTCTGTAATTGCAGTTAAGCAGTAGTTAATGCTTGCTTTGTCCAACACTTGTGGCTTAACTGCAGTTCATGTTGATGAAAGTGTTTGCATGTTGCTTTTTTCTTCCTTAGTCTATAATGGAGGACTTTGAATTGTTCATTTGTAAAAGCTCAGTACATTTATTGATGAAGTTGTTAACTATCTTTTCAGCATAGAACAAGATAATAGAGTCCTTTCATGTGTGCATTTGAGTGAATATTTTAAATACTCTTATATTTTGCCAAGGTAGTGTTCTCTGTAGGATTTAATTTTATATTTTTATACCAGAAACTACTAGCTACATGCTTAATTGAAGCATCCTGAGTTAGATGATGACAGAATAGCGTAAAATACAACATATATAATTGCTTGTCTGCTGTTATTTAAAGAGCAGCCCTGAAGCTGACACTCAGTGTCTGAGTGGCAACTGTGAATTTGACAGCTATCTTGTCCATTTCTGAAAACTGTAAGCATCAGCAACTGTTGGCACACTCAGGAAAATGGTACTGCCTGGTTTATCTGTTTTCCTTTTTAGACATTATCACCATCTCTGCTATGCTGAAAACCACTCTTAATGAAAACTTTGGTTTTTCTAAAATTTGTATCTTGCTTCAAACATAACTTTTTCTTCTCACTCACCAATATTTCCTGCCCCTCCTCTTTCTCCATAGTATTTCATATTTAACGTTCAGTCATGAGTACTGAACATGGCTGAACATGTTACAAAGAGTGGTTTGAGTAACCTCTGCTTAAGGTTATAAAATCTGAGTGAATGATCACTACAACCACACCCATAAATGAAAAATTAAATACGAGTAAGATGGGCATCTCAAGAGTGAATATGGAGAGACCTTTTCATTGCAAGGTGTGTCAGCTCAGTTATAATTGGCTCTAATTAGCACACTGTATTCAGCTGTAAAAATTCTTTTACCTTGAAGTTCAGTGATGCTCGAAGATGTGAAATTTCTTCCTACCTTTGAAAACATCAAAGAAATTGTTTACAGTCTAGCTTTTACAACTGAAAATTGAGTGATTGGTGTAGGAAAGGTGTGGATGTGTCAACAGGAATAAAAAATACTGATCTCTGGCTGAAAAGGCTCTTAAAGAGTTAAGTGGTCAAACCAGATTTCATTGTCTGTAATTAAAATATATATCTACATAGATCAACACCAAATGCCAATTATATTTTCAGCAACATGTAAGTAAAATAATGGACTTAAATAAATGTTATCAGAATCAACTTGAAAATTTCTTAGTTACGTATTCAGCCATGTGATGATCCTGATGTCTTTCAGTTTCACTTTGGAAAACTGGATTGTGTAAGGTTAGTTGTGATCACATGCAGGTTATAGTGCATAAATTTTCTTTCTCCTGCTACATGTTTCCATAAAATATTTTCATCTGTTTGAAGGATCTAATCAACGTATCTGTGCAGCACAGCTACGTGAAATTCTGAAATATGCATGGCAGTGCCAGTTGGTTTCTTCTCATTATCATGGGCACAATGTAGTTGAACATATAATTGAAACTGCATGTCATCATTTTTATTATCAACACTCATTTTCAATTGCTTGTGAGTTTTTTCCAAGTTGTAGCTTACAGCTTTTCAAAACTTTATTGTTAAATAAGATTGGCAATACTAGAGACAAAACAGCCAAATTTAAAGTAAATCATAGAATCATTCTAGTCTCATGTTCTTGTTAAAACACATTTAAAAAGCATGATGGTAGCTTAATGTGCTAAATGTAGTGATTTTGTCCTAATACAAGAAAGCTCACTACAAATGGGCTTTTATAAGTAGCTAGTTTCCATGGTTTGACAACACAGTAAGGATGCAGGTCATGCTTCCAGCAGGAGATAGATGCAGAAGCCAGTCCTTTCTTTATTCTGCTGCGTCGCCTTAGGGAAAAGTTCAGTGGGTAAGGAGTCAGCCAATGCACCCTTTTAGTTAGAGTTCCAGATTTTTCCTTACAAAATGGCAAGCAGGTGCAGTCATCTGCCTTGTGTATCTGATGCTTGTTTTACTAAAAGTGCAGAGTTAACACTGATGAAACTGTTCACACAAGGAGCAAGAGTAATTTGAGAGGAAGGTATCAGCTGAGAATAACTAAGTTTTGTTGTATTTATGGAGTAAAAAAAGACACCGTGTCACTTCTTTCTGTTACCTTCAACTTCCTGTTTCCCTTTCCTTGTGTTTTGTAGCATAAGATTTGATGAAGTTCCATCACTTGGATCTGGGGCCAGCCGGGTTATATCCTGTGTTTTAGGAATATAGGAGTAATGCAAAATCTGAGATAAAATAGAAGCATGCATAGTGTGCAGTGAAGGGCTAGGAAGATTGCTAGCAGCTGCCTAATGTTGGGCTCACTTGCCCAAGGCTGCATCTGTTTTTGCAAACTTCTTTCATCTATTATATCCAGTTACTGAATTGATTGACGCAAAAAGCAAAACAAACTAGAAAACTTGTGTCTAGTTGTGGACTTCTGATAAACGTCAAGTGGTGGTACTTCAAATGGGCGCTGAAGATGAAAACAGCATATCAAATGCTTTTAAATACCTGAAGTTTCAGTCTTAAAATGGAAAGAAGTTTCTCCATTGACCTATTGATACTAGAGTTGTGATCTCTGCCTTCAGCTATATTGTTGCTGTAAGATTATTGGGAGGTTGAAAAACCTTGTTACAAAAGTGTTACAGAATTACAAAAACAGAAGCCTGTCCTCATAAAATGATGAGTATTATTCTTTAAATCTGTTATCTCCAGCAAATTTATTAGTGTTTGAGTGCATATACTTAGCTGAGCTGCCCATACTGACTGACTAAAATATGCTGCTTCTTATAGACAGAATAAGAGAGGACGACTGATTTCTTGCATTCCTTCCTGTATAGCGTGAAGTGAATCACATGTTATAACTATATGTTGATTAAGTCATGCTGACAGCTGCAGAACTGGAAGAAATTTGCATCAAAACTAAGGTTTATGATTTTTGGTGCACTGTCAAAAAGGATGCATAACACTACATATGAACAACTCTGAGGTTTCAAACTAAAGCCTCCTAAAGTTAGTGTACATCAAGGTCTCTGGTTGTTTTTCTGTATGTGTATGCAGAATGAATGCTACAAATTGCTAGTTAATGGCAGATTTTGAACTTAAAATATGTGATGAATTTCATCTAAAGAAAACCAGAAGGAATATGGTTTAATATGTTTTGATATAGAGTAGATCCACAGAATTAAAATGGCTTTCTAGTTCAAATTTGGATTTATTTTAATGNATTTTCTGTTTCTGTTTTACAGTGTTATGTGGGAACCGATGGGAGATGGTAAAAAGATTATTTCACTGGCTGATAACAACATATTATTGTGGGATTTGCAAGAAAGTTCAGCCAAAGCTGTGGTAAGAAATTTTCTTTTAACAAAACATGCTATACTTAAATATAGTGCAAACAACAACATTCCCTAGCCTAGAATTTGCTCATCTTTTAACTATTCCTTCAGAAATTTCTCGTTGCCTTTAATGTAGGTGGGGGAAATGAATACTCTACCATTGTCTTGAATATGAGTGTTTAGGAGTAGTATTTTTGTGTCTGCTGTTAGTGGGTAAATGTTTTCTTTGTTCTGGAGTTACCCTTACTGTCCTACTGGTTTTATAGTGAGTAATATAGAATAAAGCAGTGCTGATTTGGTGAATGTCTGCAAGTGAAAAATTGATGATCAGTAAAGCCAAAGGTTACTGAATTCAGATAATGGTGTATTAACTCATGTTGGTTAATACCATGCAGCCCTCTATATAATTTACAACTCTTGAGTGTGTAAGTATAATGCAAGTTTCTCTTTTTGGTATGTGCTGCTTTGAATTCTCAATGTTAGTTTAATTTAGTACTATACAATTTATTCAGATTATTTCACTTATTCTTAAAAACATATTCGGGAACGTATATAAAAAAGTGTCATTGGTATAGATTTGTCTGATTATGCCATATCATAGAACATATCTAGAAAACTTTGAATGATTCTGTATAGTCATTTAGATCAGTGTCTATGCTTATAAATTGAAACTTGTTATGTCAAGGACATTACTATTCAGTTGATCTGTTGTCACTTTTAGATTGAGCTCCTCAAGTCAGGGTTAATTTTTTTTCCTGGATGCTGTCGAATCAGTTTTTTCAACTTAGTCAAGACACTGTGTCCATAAACTCTTCCCTGTTGGTACCATCTGACTGCATGCAAAGAGATGATGTCTTGAGTTGTTAGTATTTTGCTACATTTCACGTAGTATCAATGTAATATAATATAGTTTAATACTTTATGTTTATAATTAAGCCCTTTGGGTTCCTTTTCTAGATGAGAAAACTTCAGCTTTTTTTTTCACCTGCAACTTCAATTGGTGTTATGTTGCCTTCCAAGGCTTCTTTAAATTAGTGTTTGTTTTTATCAAATTGATGTTGAGAGTTTCTGACAGCTTGCCTCCAGGAGCTTGTCTCTGGCATTGTATCCACTGGATTTGCATTACAGCTGCATTAGTCAGTATCTCTTTCCTAATGTCTGCATAATACACAAACCTTTCTGCAATACTGAAAAACTACTTAGGGATTGGTACTGCTTCCATGCTATAGGTCTTCATGTCTCTTTGAAGTACTGAGGCTGCTAGGCAACTTAGCATTTTCCCTTTCTCCTGCTTTCACTCTTTGTGCAGTTATGTCCTCACTTGCTGAAATTCTTTTGAATGTTAATTAGTATTTTCACTGTTCAACCACTTTCTCATAGCTGTCTTGAATTTTTTCTTAATCCTAAGGCCTCTGAAATGTCCCTGGCCATGGCAGGGGATTGGCATTAAATGATCTTTAAGGCCCCTTCAAACCCAAGCTCTCTATAGATTCTGTGATTTTCTTTGGGTTGCCTTCTGGTGTATTATCAGTTTCTCTGTGTGGGAATCTTGTAATGAGTGCTAAATTTTATGAGGGTTTTATTCGTCATTTAATACCGCTTGGGAATTATTTATTAGAATTTTGTATGGTGTGTCTTCCTTATAGTATTCCTTTTCTCAAAACGAAACCCCCACTCCGTCACACAAATATTTGTGCAGATAACTATGATTTCCATTTTCTTTTCCTTCCATTGCTAGAATTACAATCTGCATAATTTTGGAGAGGAGTAGAATCTATCAAATTTTGTAATTTCAGCATGATTTGGGGAATCAGTATTTTTGCCCTGAAAGCAATACTCAGCTTGCTGATCCTTTCAGTATTTCTAGTAGGGTTCCTTATGTAGAGTATTTTTTTTAATTGATGATTTTAAAATATGCTTGTACTGCATCAAATGTTGATGGCACGAAAGGACTCCAGAAGGCAAAGTAAGTGATGAAGGAATTAAGGGGATTTAACCTGTGACATTTGCTATATGCTTATATTTGATAAAATGAAATCAATAAAACCAAATGTGAAATTCTTTATCAAAACAACTGCTTCATCTAATGACTTGACTGACATCTTCAGATAGGAGCATTTTAAAATGTTTGTTAAAAATCTTTGTTTGCAGAAGTTAAGAACGTTGTTTGGATTTTACAGTCAGGCTCTCAGGAGGCTTGATATAGAATTTGACTGATCCTCTATATTTCCATCTAAAAAAATCCTGTATCTCATGTGATTGCACTGTTAACGAGAATTATTTGTGATTAAAATTTTACCTGAGAATAGCTGTTTACCATAATCAGTCTTGTGCTCCAGCAAATTTGAGTTGTTGTTAGATGATACTTACTTTAATACCAAGTCAGTGATTGCTTTTAAAGTAGAGTTTGATAGAGAAAGTGCACTGAAACTTGACCCTCAGAAAACATATCTCCACACATCAAAATCTTTAGCCCAGTGAATATCTTCTGGGATGATTGGCATTCTTGCGATTTTTGAATGTTGAATTTTTGTTTGCAACAAATTTGTCTCCAAAATATCTGTGGATTCCTGAGCTAACTGGAGTCCAGCTGAACAAGACGGAGGAAAGCATAAACATCTCTTTAAAAGGCCTGCTATAGACTTTCTAGTAATGGAAATTTTGACAAGCTGAAGCCCAGTATCATAGGCTTTTTCAGAGCTAGAATTAATTGTGGTGTGTTTCTGAAATCTTTGAAGATTACCTCCTTACTAAGAGATTAACTCCCTGTTAAACTCTACATATTGCTAAAAAATAATAACTGTTATCCTGTAGCAATTTTATATTTGCAAAAAATATGTAGGACTGACAAAGAGCAATAAAGAAAAACAAGCCATGTTTTGTTACACAGTTGACTTTCTCTTAAAAAAACCCCAACCAAATGAGTAAAATGCTCCTCCATAAATCAACACTCTACCCCAACTTTTGCTGCTATAGTATTTAGAATGTGAGAGAAATCTGTGAGAACAGGTTTGTTATAAAACAGATAGCACTGGTAGGAGTAAGCAGTAAATATATTTTCCGTTTGGTTATCACCATGTACAAGGAGTGTTTGTAGGCTAATGAGCTGTTGGTGAAACAGTGATTTCTTTCTGTGAATTTCCTGTTTATAAGGGATTGTTGCATGCATAATATATCATAATTCTAAAAAGCACATGATTTGTATTTTAATGCTTTTTGATCAGAATGTAAAGAGACACTTTCCTGAGATATTAATAAAAAAGAGCTTTTTTTTGCCTAGAAAAAATATATAGAACAGCCTAAAGCAAAGAAATCAGGTCTTGCCACATTAAAAAGGGGGCATGTTAAAGCAGAAAACAAACAAACAAAATGCACATTTTCTTTATATGCAGATACACAGAGATTATGTAAATGACAAGAAAAGTTGTCTTTATTGTTCATTAAGATGAAAGGTTGTCCATTTTTGAAGTCTCTTAACCACCTGATGTCTTACCACCTAACATGCAGTTTGTTTCAAGCAGGCAGTGACTAAGCAGGATGTAGCTGGTGTTGAGGAAACGTCCCTGTCTGGCCATCCAGGAGTCACTCTGGCAGTCACACTGCCATGGTCAGAGACTTTGGGCAGCTCCAGTGGGCTGACAGGTCCCCGCTTGGCTCCCTGCACTCCCCACTCTCACACAGACCAGGTTTCCTATAGCAGAGTCTCAGTCCTCTCGATCCTTTAAGTCATTTAATCACAGTGCAACAGCAAATCAACAGCCTGGGCTGGTGCCTCTGATGAGGGACCCTGAGTAAAGAAAACCCATGGGTTTTTTACCCTCCCAGTCTATGCAGCAAAAGTCTGGGGTCTTCCTTGTGAGTTCTCTGCTGCTGCTGTGTCTCTGAGTGTCCAGTCAACTGGCTGGTGACACAGGTCCCTGTGCCTTTTGTTGGGCAAACAGTCAGCGCTTCTTCCCGGCCTCTTGCCTCATTTCTCTCCACCATCCAGAGCTCAGTCTGCAGCTGGCATTGCAGCTGCACACTGAGCTACCTCCACTGAATATTTTTCTCAACAGTAGTAAACTTATATATTCTGTAGGGATTGCTAAGGGGAAAATGTCTTTACAAAATATACATGTTGCTATAGACTTACAAGTAGAATAACAGTGTACTTCTGTGTGTGTGTATGTGTTGTTATAATTGATTAAATTGAGCCTAGGATTAAAATAAAAGAAATGTCAGCGTGCTTGAATTGTTTTCTCTTTTTGTAAAAAACACACGATGCTGTGCAAGTTGAATAATACCATCATTAACTAAAAGTAAGATGAGGTCCACTGTATCTGTATCAGGTAATAGAGGTAAGGAGGTACTCATTACACTGGTGCATCACTGGTCTTCCTGTTTTTACGACACATTTCAATTACTTCCTTTTTTTTGCATATGTACATATTATAGGCCATTTTAGTGGCAAGAGGTAAACAAAATGCTACTCTTTATGGACTTCTCATGTTTATGAGAAAGTTTGTCCAAAATTCAGGTATAATATAGAAAAAAAACCTGAAAATATATGTGTCTTTAAAATTTTGCATAGGCCAAAATTTCTGCTTCTCTACAGAGATCAAAGCTTCAGAATCTTATTTGGTTCCTTTTCTGTATCTGCGTGTGATTTACAAGTCACATTGTTTCATTAAAATTAGCCTGAAGAATTTTAGAGTTCCCAATACATTCAGAGCTTCTTGGTAATAAAATTATTGGTGTGTTTATTCTCTGAATTATCTGGTCAGCTTGGGATAAGAAACATTTGCTAACTGTAATTTACTGTACAGTTCAGTGGGTTTGTTTGGGTTCATTTTGGTTTTGGTTTGGGGTTTTGTTTTTTATTTTCTTTCAATATTTTTTTGCTAACTTGTTTCCTCCTTACAGTATTCAATTTGCCTCTATTTACATTAAGACAAGCTTCTCCTGTCCTTTTGATCACTCTCTTTATTATTGTTTTGAGGACATTACCTTCTGGGGTGAAACTAATCTTATGCTCACTGCATCATTACCTTTTGCTATTAAATTAGCTATTCTTTGCCATTTATAATCATTAGCTGGACCCAAGAGAAGCCCAGACAATCCACAAGGTGTGGGTAGTCTGCTGAGAAGACGACAGTTAATATTTCTGTGTACAGTTTTGAGGTCAGATGTCAATGAATTGCTAGAACTCTTCCTCGGGTAAATGTAGCATGTTTGGCATGGCAGATGAGTGCAACAGAATGAAATGGAGATAGTAAAATCTAGATATTTTTCTGGTTTTCATATGTTTTCACAAAGGGGATAAAGAGAGGTGTGGTTTTGATAATTTTAATCCAAACTATTAATTATGTTCCTTCTAGATTTCTTGTTCCTTCTGTATTATTTAGCAGCAGCATTTGTGTGGTCTTGGTTCAGAACAACCGATAATATCAGGCATTCCATGCAAGGCAGAATATATTTTGGGGAAGATTTCACAGGCTATCTGGATAAAAGTGATGTATCCAAATATAGAGGATGTTAGGAATAAGCATGAGATGCTTTCTTGGCAAGATAGCTGCTGTTTCTCAAGGCAGGAAATACCTTGTGGAATTTAGCAGAGAATTTTTTAGTGCCCCATTATTACTGCAACTAGAATAAACATAGATTAACTATAGGAGGGCAGAAAACTGTCTGAAGAAAAATAAAAGGGAAATTACTGGATCAGAATGAGAATAGAAACCAGCTCTTAGAGTTGGAATCAATTTTATTTAATGGTCTCCTTAACGATAGAATAGTAGTAAAAGTGAAATAATGAAAATGATTGCTGACAGAACTTGGAATGTATCATCAGTATATAGGAATAACATATTTCAGGGGATGAACTTGATGTTTAGTTTAATTTTTGTAGTATAAAACAGAAAGCTTGTGTTTAAGGAATAAAAATATTTTCTTACTGCATTGTAGAAACTCAGCACTTACAAAATATGTGACTTCTGTTACTTAGCTATTCTGAGAATAGCTCTGAGCTGCCAATATGATGAGGCTATCTGAAAAGGCAAATAGTTTTAAGATGGTTCAGGAGTCAAGAACAGTTATGAATGGACTGCGTGGCATGGTTGGCTGCAATTGGAGGAATTGAACTCAATTTACAATCCTCATCAACATTTCTGTTTCTGTCAATAACGACTCAGAAAAACACTCATGCCTTTTTAATGTCAATCTCAAAATAGTCTGCTTGGGTTTGTCTACTTAATGTAGCCCTTAATATATCTTTCTTCCAAGTACTTTCCTGTTCTGGGTCACATTCAAGCTTTATGTGTTCATGTGTCTTTTGTCAAGGAGTAGGTAAGGGACCACTTTGTTTTGTTTTCTGGTGAATCTTCGGCAGGCTTCCCTCGCTTGGCCCATAGCTCTTTTCTTGGAAGAGAGCATGAACGGTTCACTGTCTCCATGCTGCTTGTGGTTTTTCTAGATAATTTCTGTAACCTTTAGCATTCAATATATATTGGCTTTTGGGTTTTTTGGAAGGATACTGCCTGTCCTTTCCTCTTTCCAAGTCAGCCCCTAGGTAATCAAATTTTGAAGCAGAAAAATCAACCTCAGTCCTTGATATTTTGGCAAAAATAAGTTGGAGTAACTGATACTTTAATTTGAATACGCAGAAATTAGTTATTCCTGGGGAAGATATCTAAGATATCCTAGGACAGATTTTTTTCATATTTTGGTACTTTGTTTTCATGAAACCCCTTCCTTCATTGAGGATGACATAAACAGCTCTCTTCTGATCATGTTACATTGTTTAATTATTTTCAGATTTTATTCTTATTTCAAAGTCTTGCTATTGTGCAACTATACTATAATATCATGCTGCCCTTTTATTTTTGTTCTTGTGTCACTAGATTTAGGCATTGTTCCAGCTAAGCTTTTAGGAATAGTGTTAAATCATCCATACTCAGATAACCATTTTACACTGTTCAAGATTTCATTTTCTCCAGAATTCCTTTCTGAAATCAGTGTGATCCTTGTGCATTGCAAGAGTAATTCCTAATTTTGTTGTCTAAAAGTAGACATTCAGTCTTACTCTATTCCTTTCCTTTTTTCTTAATGTAAGTCCAATTTTTTGTTTATAAAATAATACCATGAATTGTTTACCTTCAGTATCCAGTGAGGCCCTCACACCAGCATGTCTTCATCTTCTGGGCAGCACAGATCCTAAACTTCATGCAAGAATAATGTTTAAAATACACCTATGTCATGGTTTCCTTCCCTTTTGTAGAGCTTTTCTGCCTTCAGAAAAGTGGAGGAAAGAGTTCAAGATAAAAAAGAGCACTTGTTTACCTGTCCATACATGTAACTATGAATTAAAGTTACAGCTAAGGTTTTTTGAACCTGCATTTGTGATTCTGAACTACCAACTTTGTTTCCTTTATTTCTTGGATTTCCAGGAAGAAAACTTGCAGACTTCCTTCTGTTACATAAGGATTCTTTTTTATGTATGAAAATTTCTCTTCTTTATCTCCAAATTGTCCTTTAAATCCTTACAGTTGCTTTCAGATTCATAGACAACACGGAAAAGAAGATTGAGTTGATTAAGAACTTGGCTGTATATATAGCTGGACATCTGTATAAGGAAAGGTGTCAATTTCTGCAAGTACTTATGAATTGTTTGCGAAGGCAAGGATGAATTGGCCCATCTAGCATATAGCTGATTTTTTTTATATGTTGTTAAGAAATAGCACAGTATGTGTGTGCTGGCCTCAACCCTAAACTTTTGACTGCAAAGAAGAAAAAATTGATCTTTTTATAGTAGTTTACATTATAAAAGTTGAAATGAGAAGACTTAAATAGATAGATATATTATATATGTCTGGAATGCTGGAGAAAGTATTGTCTACTGCTGACAAAGATCCTCTGCCCTATGTCATACTTTGCATATGTGATGCTTTCCATCTCAAGAGCAGATTTTTGAAATATCTGGTAAGATATACTCCCTCTGTTGGGTCTGTCTTACTGTCAGTGTTAACATTTGCTTCCCTCCCACCAGTCTAAGCTTTGAATGGCCAAATCTGCTTACTAAAGAAACTTAGGTCATCTTAAAAATTAAACTACACAAGCTATGAATATTCTGTTGTGCCTGGAATCTAGTATGTGTCAAAAAATAAAAAGTGAATTTTATTATCCTGTTTCCAGTGTCCTATGCAGTGTTTTTAATTTCTGTTAATAACCTGCAAGTTGTACAAAGGCTTTCAGACAGTATTTGTTCTAGAGGAGGAATGGTGTTAGAGGAGTAGGTTTGGCCACAGTTTTTGTTATTCATTAACACATGAGCAATATGTGATCTTGCATGCTGGGAATTCCACATTCTTTAAAAGAAGTGTTTCTAGTTGAAATTTCTAGATTGTTAATCATAATGCTAAAGAAATATGATATTCTTGGTGAAGTTGTAGTAATAAAAATTCAAAATACATACATGAACATTTATACAATATACAAATAGATTTAAGCTGTCTCGTATTGACAGCATATTTTTCTGTTGATGTCAGTTAAGGTTTATGTAAACAGTTTGTATGTTTTAGTCTTTTTCATCCACCAAAGCATAATATTTCTGCAGAGAAATCTACTATTAAATAGACTGTGTTGCATTAGGATCCAACAAGATCCGGTGCAGTAATCTGCATTTGTGAAATACCTCATAATGAAACATTTTGAAATACGAAAGTTGTGTGAAAGACGACCAAATAAGTCTGCTGTTTGAGTAGCTGCTTGAAATTTGTATAAATTTTATATCTGATTAAATGCAAATATTTTGATTTTCCTCTTCTTCTTTAGCTATTAAACAGTTTCAGTGAGTGATTGGAAGTCAGAGTAATTTGCAGTGTTGGCAGCTTTGATTTCCCCCATGTTCACATGGAATTGGGGGATAACTTGCTATACAACTTCAAAGAGAAAGTTGATTACTTTGGACCTTCTTTTCATTAACTGTGAAGATGCAGAGCTGCCTGCTCCATGACATGGAAGCCTGATTTTGGAACAGAAACCTTTATATCTCACAGATTGTAGATTTGTAATCTAGTAACTACTGTTATTTTAACAGGCGTGTATGTGATGACATGGGCGCCTGGGCCTTGATTTCTTTACTTTTAAAAGCTGCTATACATTTATGGAAAAGAGTCTTTGACACCGTAATTCTGTTACTACAGATAAAATTTGGCATTTTGACATGGAAAAAATCTTGTAAGACTGTTAATGAAGCTAAATGCATGAGTGTGTGTGTGGCAGCTACAAATCTGTGCAGTGTGCCCATATTGTCTATCTACTGTTTCAACAATGATCTGAAACTTAGTTTATAGACTAGTACAGTACTTCTAATATTTTTGTGTACATTACACTGCATAAGCCTTTTAAAATTTAGTGATAGAAAATCAGCTCTAGCTTTTCTTTGTTGCTTATTTGTTTAGTTGCTGTTGGTTTTTTTCCTTCGATCTTTGGATTTGGTAGTCTGTTGCACTTGGAGCAGTAGGCTATTCAGCAGCTTTGTCTTCATTGCAACTAATTTCATTTTAGCGTTACATTTAGAAACATTGCCAGCTTTGTTTCATTATTTTAGCTCTCTAGTTCCACAGCCTTGGAAGGGAAAGGACAATTAAAATTCACTTCTGGAAGATGGAGTCCACACCACAATTGTACCCAGATTGCCACAGCCAACGATACCACTGTCCGAGGGTGGGACACACGAAGCATGAGGTAATGAGAGCTTGCAGTCATGTTCTCTAGAAAAGACAATCTCCTTTGGAGATAGATTTTTGCACTGCTCCTAGCATAATTTTATTGTTTTAAATGGTTAGAAAAGTGGCAAACTTATAGTTTATAAAAGGAATAGAAAGGCTTGCATAGCTGATATAGTTACAATTTAACAAAGAGTTTTCTCTGGTATTCCCCCTCAGCTTCAATTCAAACTTGTCTATTGAGTTTTATTGACCGATATACTAGTCTCACAAGGATTTGTTCAATACATAGGGATTACCTGAATGAAGCTGTTTTGCAATTCAACCTTAAAATGGTTTAACAACAGTCCTTACTATGCTATGAACTAACTGTCTTCATAGCATTTAAAGGTGACTTTAATCTTTGAAGGCAATTCACAGGTTAAGTTCGCTCTTCACTTCTGATTTTAACAAAGTGTCCTATACTATATTAAAGATTGTAGTGTACTAATTATAAGAAATTACTGAATCTATCAAAATCATAACCAAATGAAAGCTTTGAATATACCTAATAAGGCATTTTCCCCCGCTTAGTTGTGATTTTGATAAGCAAAGAAGTGATGTTGTGCACATCTGTTGCCATGACTACTAAAGCCTCTGCAAGCTTTTTTAAAATACACTTTATCCCCTTAGCACATAGTAATTTATCACTAAACCAAGAAGACTGATGTCTTGTAATAACTTTTGTTGCCTTAAAGGGCGATGACTTTAAATTTAGTCCAGTAGTTCCTGCCAGCTCAGAGTTGTAGCAGTAAATCCCTTGTTTGCTAGTCTTGTGTGTTTTTGCCAAAAAGATTTATTTAATTAAGGAAAGCTAAAAATAAAATCATTAAAAGTCACTTCCTATATACTTATCATCAGGTTTGAAAGTCTTGTTCTTTGCCTTGTAAAATGATATATAAAAATCTAACTTTATGTAGATGTGTATACTTAGATTTATAAAGACTCTTTTAAATGAAGTGTACGAGAGTGGAAAGAGAGCACAAAGGAGAAGGGATTTTATTAATTTGGGTTTTTTGTAATGTTTTTGTAATTCTCGTATTTCTAACATATAGCATGCAGATCTTAAAACTAAAGCCTGTGTTTTGAAGTGAAAATATTAAATATTGTAAAGGCTGCTTCATGCTCCGTCTCATTAGAAGAAGCATCTCTATCTGGCATTGAAGGAATTCTCTGAGTAACTTCTATGAAAGCTAGATAGTCTGGATATTATTGTCTGGATCCTCAGTGAACGAGGTCGCTTGGTTTTTATTTTACTTTATTTTATTTACTTTAAGGGAAGCTCAGAGTAGTTAGTCCTTTAACCAGTTTGATTACTAGGCTATGCCAAAGAGCTGTTTGCAATATACTCAAAAAGTATGTGCAAGATTAAGTCGCATCTTCAATTATGCTGTAATACGTAATATTCTATTACATATTCTATTATGTGAATCTTTCGTAATAATTAGTTAGGTTAGAAGTAGGAGTTTAAAGTCAGGGCAGTATAAACTGTGGCAGTATAAGAAGCATAAAATGAGGGGGGAGGGAGGAATCAAGGGCAGAAAACTGTTCTACCAGCAAAGTGATGAGAGATACTAGAAACAGCTTGAATAGCTGCTCCTGCAGAGTGTGGTTATGATAGCTGCAAGACAGAGGGACTACATTCTTTTGGACATAGCAAACAAAGAAGGGGACAAAAAAAAAGATTGGCAGGAAGAGTCCTAGATGAGACTAAGAAGCAGTCTTAATCAGAGAAGAGCTTGTGAAGCAGAGAAGACAGACACTAGGCTGATTAGATTTAGAGAGAGAATTTTATCAGGAAAATTCAGACTCCAAGGCTAAATTCTAAATAATATGTAAGAAGAATAATATGAGAAGGTGGAGCCAATAACTGGAGAAAATATTCATGTGGTCTGGCATTAATCCTATGATGTAAGTGGGAAATTTAGTGTATGTATTATTGCTGTACATAGGGTGAAAATTGAAGAAAAGAATATTCATATTTGGGGAGGAAAGGGATCAAATGGTCAGAATAATAGTTAAGTTGGGATAAAAGCTTTCATGGTGAGTAGTGCTGAATATACAGTGGACAGTAGTATTTTTCAGCCCTTACACACATCCCTATAAGCAATTCAAGAGAAAAGTGAAAGGTGCAATGAAGGAGGAAAGAAGTGTTTTACTGCAGCAAGCATGCTTGAGACTTAAAATTTTTGCCATATTCCTATTCTAAGAAAATAAGTGGAAGTTTGAATTCCACTCCTAGAATACCTGGTAAAAAGGCATACCTGAATGATATCCTTACCCCCTCAAACTCTGAGAAGAGTGTTGATGCTAGATATCTTAGTAATTTCACTGGTGACTGCCTGAGCTGTCAGGATAGGGCTTAGTATGGGCCTGACACACTTTGAATCTCTCCTTATGGAGCTATTTTGCTTTGTATTAGTAGTTAGGTATTAACAGCAAGAGACTATCTGGTCGTGACAAAAGACCATAAAAATATGTAGTTTTCACAAGAAATACAGGGTTTTGGTCGGTATGTTTACCGAAGAGAAACATTTTTCGTTTGAAGAAATACAAAAAGCTCATAAAGTGTTCTAGTCAAGATTACAGGAGACGGTCAAGTAAGCAGAACATGCGATGATATATTGGTGGTTTTGAGGAAACTGGTAATACAATAGCGGGAAAAAAAAACCAGACAACCTCCAAGTTTAGGAGGCAAGGTAGGGAAACACTGATGGCACATGGTGTTTTGAATAGAAAAGCTAGGTTGTTAGCAGTACTACAGATGTTTTCTGAAGTGGTCCAGATGGATGAGTATGCGTCTGGCTGAGTAGTTTAAGGGCCACAGGTAAATTAGTGATAAATGCAAGAGCTCAAGAAGGTAAATTCAATACAGAGCAGTAATAAAAAGCTGTTGTTGATATCTGTTGCAATCTTTGCATCTCAGCTTTTCCTGCAGGGAGAAGTAGATGTCATAAATAGGGAATTAGTATAACTACTTAGGGGTGGAGAAGTTCTTACCTGAAACTATTGTGGTTTAGTAGCAGACATTTATAACAGAGCTGTGCTAGAATCATCTGGAAGTACTGTTTCCTTTTAATTCCAGACGATCCTGATGGAAACAAACATGGAAGGAGCAAGGCTTCAAAGCAAGCTGAGAAATCTATAAAAGTCACTGTTGTTAACAGCTGGGAATTCCCTAAAACTCTGCACTAGCAATGGGAACTTTAGGTCTGTGGGTGCTAAGGGGATTATGCAAGTTTCCAGGGAAACAGATTCCTGTAGGTGGTGTGCGGTTAGCTTTTTATAGACCGTTTAATTTTTTTAATGTTTTACAGGCAGATATATTGTATAGAAAATGCACACGGACAGCTGGTACGAGACCTGGACTTTAATCCCAATAAACAGTACTACCTGGCTAGCTGTGGAGATGATTGCAAGGTGAAATTCTGGGACACAAGAAATGTCGCTGAACCAGTGAAGACACTAGAGGAGCATTCCCACTGGTAGAACAAATTATCTGCATGCTGTTTTGTGGGTGGATGGCTTATGTAATTTATTCAGCTAATTATTTTATCATTTAGGAACAATGCAAACTAACTATGTTTGTGCTATTGTGCATAATCATTTTGTTGCACAGAGGAAAAGTTTCAACATGTCAGTGTTCCTTGTGTAATTGTAAATTAAGAGTTCAGACAACGTTAGTCTAATTGGCAAGAAACTGTTGTTGACATTGTTGGGAGATGGGGTACACCCTTGAGAAGCACAGCACAGAACTTGGTCCGTAGGGCCCAGCTGGGACACAGGTGTGCCTTCCCAAATGGAGCCTGATGTGCTGCACCTGATGTGCAGTAAAGCAGCTGCCATGCATCCTTCTGTTGTCAAATGGCTGAAATGTTCAGTAATGCAGCTCCACTTTTTTTATGCTCTTCACAGTCCTTAAGTCAGAAGATGCAAGTAAGTCATTTTATTCTCTGAGATAACATTTAGAGCCTGTATCTACTGCACTGGCCTGTGGCTGGAGTAAGGAGAGAATCTTGCCTGACATCTGCAAATTTCAGTGCTTAAGAAAAGATGAATTATTCATATTTTATAAAATTTGGGTTGGAATAATTCTTGCAAAATAAATCCAGACCCTGAAGCTACTTTAAGGGGAATGAAGATGGGAATTAGCAGAAGCATCATTTACACTTTTTTTTTCTTCAGAATATTCAAAGAAAAACAATAAAACAAGAACCATAAGACGTTTGGCATTAACTTGATACGTAAAATGTAAAAATTGAAGAGAAATATAATCCCACATTTGTTTTTAGGATCTATTTTAAACTTCACTGTAAGAATATTGTGAGGTTTTTGTTTAACAGGCTATTTTTAATCCGTATTTTGCTTTGGGGAAATTTTTATATTTAGGACTTAAGTATTTATCTGACTTACTCAACAATGAATTGACATGTGCCCTCAAGGAATGATACCATTGAATGGTGTGATTTGCTTTTTTTTTTTTTAATTTACTTGTTGAATTTTAAAGGCACCTCATAGAAAACAGATTACATGGAAGCTTAAAAGTCAAATGAAGATGGCAAAAAACCAGTCTTTGGAATGAGGCATGTTACTTCAATGCATATTTAAGACAGTGAAAAGATGAATTTTTCGTGCTGCTCTTAAAAAAAGTTGTTTTAACAGTGGTACAGTACCTACCATAATTAGTCTCTTGTTCTCTCTGCTTTAACTTTTTTAGGGTCTGGAATGTCAGATACAATCATTCTCATGATCAGCTGATCCTTACAGGAAGCAGTGATAGCAGAGTTATCCTGTCTAATATGGTATCAATTTCTTCTGAGCCATTTGGCCATATGGTAGATGATGATGAACTCAGTGACCAAGAGGACCAGCATCAAGAAGAGAAGTATGAAGTTTCCTGAGTTTTATGTAGATGCTTATAATTTGCCGTTTCATTGTAATTGTTTACATGCTGTTTTTTTGCTGACTAGGATTTTTGTGTACAGGCCTTTCAGGTAAGTAGTTAGAATTCTCACTTCATTCTTCTTTATTCACTCTTGGGTGGAATGCACTCTTTAAATCTGGTTGGCATGGTCACTCCAAGTTCACTGGTAGGAAGGGAGTGTTGGTGCTGGGGATCAGTCCTAAAGTCCCCTGGATTGGTGAAAAGATTCACTTTAAGGGAGCTCTGGTTCAAGTCAAGCATGTAGAATAATCTAGGTTAAGTGAGAATTTGAAAACATGCTTTGGTATTTTCTGTGTATGTGTTGTAACCCTTAGGAAATGTTACCAGTCTAATGATGAGCTTCTGCACGGGCAGAAGAAAGGAAGTATAAACTTTTTTTTTTTTTTTAATTTTGATCTTAATATCTCTGACTGCTCTGGAACCCAGTAACTCATCAGACCTAGTTTAAGCAAACCAGAAGCTTGGTTTCAACACTCTTGGTAGAGAATAGTGCATGCTGTTGACAAATGTTTGTAAACCCATCCGTTTGGTTTGTGTGGAATCACATATTTTCCTTGTGAATTTTGGAAAGATGGGGTTTTAGTGAAGAATTAACTGAAATGCTAAAATAATAATTTTTATTCTCAATTTTTGTGTGCTTTCAACTTTTTCATTGTGCAGCATATGATGCTTGTTTTCCTTTTTATGCCTTTACAAGTGTATCTATGTGTATATAGGGAGTTCTGTAGGTTGAGGTTAGGCCGAGGTTTTCTAATTTTGTGACTAGCTTTCATGGAGATCTTCAGCAAACTCTTCAAAGTGAATCACAGAATTACAGAATCAATTAGGTTGGAAAAGACCTCTGAGATCAGAGTCCAACCTGTGACTGAACATTACCTTGTCAACTAGACCATGGCAATGACTGTCACATCCAGTCTTTCCTTGAACACCCCCAGGGATGGTGACTCCACCGCCTGTCTGGGCAGCCCATTCCAATTTCTAATCACCCTTTCTGTGAAGAGATTTCTCTTAATGTCCAACCTAAACCTACCCTGGCATAGCTTGAGGCTGTGTCCTCTCCTGTCACTTGTTGCATGGGAGAAGAGACCGACTCCCAGCTGGCTACAATATCCTGTTAGGCAGTAGCAGAGAGCAGTAAGGTCACCCCTGAGCCTCCTCTTCTCCAAACTGAACAACCCCAGCTCCCTCAGCCACTCCTCATATGACTCTCTAGACCCTTCACCAGCTCCATTGCCCTTGTCTGGACAGCTCTACAAAGCTGTCTGCAATGACGTAGGCAGATTAACTCCTGAATGATCTTTTAAAATAAAGAATAGTCAGATGTGATAAGGGACAAGGAAATTACAGAAAAGATCCCCTAGCTGCTCAGCTGTGTTTGCTAGATGTTTCAGCTAAAATTCTAAATAAAGTTTAAGTTACTTCTCTAGTTGCATTTTTAAGGTTGCTCTTCAACCTTAATTTAATTATTACAGATGTAGTTTTGGTCCATATAGTTTTGGTGTTTTGGCTTCATTTAAAGAACCTGGGAACTATTCTTTTTTAATACTACATAAGGAAGTTACTCCATGCATAGAAATGGTTAATTTTAAATGTACAGGATTTCTTTAGAAGATTTTCTCTATGTGTTGTAAGTGCCTGAAAAATCAAGGAATATCAAATTAAATACCTAAAAATTCGCTCACATCAGCAGTATATACTTACTTTCTAGAACGTAACTGAATTACAGTGTTTTAAATATAGAATCAAAGCATGGTTTGTGTTGGAAGGGGTCTTAAGGATCACCTAGTTTCAACCCCCCTGCTATGGGCAGGGACATCTTTTGGTTCCTTATCTTTGGCTGGAGATTGCAACTTACTCTGTTCTGGGTGGAAGATAAATAGCATTAGTGGAAATGAGAAAGAGGCCACATTTTTTTAATGTGGTGGGAATGCATTAAAAATATCACAAGTAAATAACATTCTGACAGACATTGTGCAGTAGGTTGTCTGGAATTCTGAGTTTTTGTGGATTGTAGACTGTGTAGGTCACCTCATTAAAACACAAGTCATTGTTCTAGAATAGGATTTTTTGAATCCAAGGTAATCCCATGCCATACAACAAATATAATGCATCTTTTCCTATGGCCATGGGATGGATGTAAACCACATCATGAATGACTTGTATAGTAGTGATGTAGAGCCCTTGCCTGTTCCAAGAGGCTACAAGAGTATCAGTTCTGCATTTGCTTTTTAAATATGTGCTTTTCAGCTGCTCATCTGTTTTCTATAAAACCTGGGAAAGCACATTAGCTTTTGTAACCTTTGGTTGGTACTGTGAAAGTCTTGTTTCAGGCTCCCCATTCCACTCCCTTGTTATGAGTTGAGTCAGAAGGATGTTTGCAAGCTGCTCACCAGCCTTGAACTGTTGCCAAATCAATGTCTGTTTAGTTCTGAGTGCACAAATGAGGTAGAGCATAACAGCTGTCGGGAATACTTCTTGTTAGTCAAACACTAGTGCCAAATATTTCGGCTCTCATACCCTCCTAGAGACCTCTGTTAAAGGTCTGTGTTGCACTATTCCATGGGTACTGTCTCTTTTGTAAAATACAGGTTTTCACTGTATAGTTTGGTGGGGGAGAGGTGTGTTTGTTTTTTGGGGTTTTTTTTGCTTGGATATGTTCTAGACTTTCAAGGAAGTGTTATATTCTCACGAGATTTGTTTTTATCTTGTTTTGGAGGACATCTGATTTGTTATTAAACAGCACACAAATACTGATAAAGAGAATGCCCTTTTCAGGTGTATCTTGAAATACAGCAGGAAGAGCATGGATTTGTACAACTAGTGTCTCTAGCCAGTCACCTTCAGAGTACCATATCTCTCTTAGAAGGTTGAAATATCAAGTAGAAAGAAAGGAAAATACTCCTTCTGCATTTTATTTGTCCTGAATACAATCACTTGTAAAAATCATCTTTGGATTAAATATAAAAATCATGAGTATGCGCCAGTTGTATCTTCAGAGTTTTATTGTTTTTTCTACTTAGTAAAGTCCCCATATTTTGAAAACATTGACTTGTAATACTGTTCTACACAGTTAAGACTCCTTCCTGATATCTTTAAGACTTGTTAATTTTTAATATCTTTCACAGTAAATTTCCTAATTTCTACTGTATTTCTTGGTTGGAGAGAAAAAACAAATAGTATGTCAGTTTAACCCTTCCTTGCTCAACCGCGTAGAGCTATGCATGAGTCTATCCACTCAATTATTCTTGCTAGATTTGCTGCAGTAGTTGCCTAGTTTTTAAGGTTCCCAACTGAAAATAATTATTTGGAGATAAATTTTTACAAAAGAAAAGAATTCAAGTTCACTGCATAATGAATAGACAAACTGAAAGTTGCTGTACTCCATTCTTACTAAGAATTTCTTCTTAGTGGTTTCTTCTTCAGTGTTTGTCTGTGTTGACATCTTGGGCCTATCTGCTCCCATCTTAGAGACTAGAACATGCTTGAATAAGCAATATAACTAGGACTGTTGCATGAAGATCTGTCTCTTGTTGAAATCAAGTGACCACTGGTTCCTCTTATGGGGTGGTTTAGATCAGAGTCTATGTCTGTCTTTTCCCTACTTTTCAACTGCTGCTGTTGTTGTTCCTCTCATCGATCATAAAAACGTAAGAGCAGGCAGCTTCCCTCTATCATGTCAAAGGTCTCCCCAGCCTGTATCATGTGTCTCATAGTAGTCAGGAGGAAAAATTATAGAAATAGGAAAAAGAGATGTACTTCCCCTGGATATGCTTCTAGCCCCTGACTATTTTCAGTTCAGGGACATTTACTGCCTTCTGAATAGCCTTTGGAGACTTCTGATTCTTCCATGTAGGATTTTCCTTTATTATCATCCATATTCTTGAGTTTATCTGTTCTTACTGTGTTTTTATTTGTTCCAAAACATGCCAGCTGTGCATGCACGGCTTTTGTGAAATGTGTCTAGGAGAAGCATGCCAACTGTGTTTGTTTTGTTGCACTGAATTAAGAAAGGCTTCAGTGCTTTCTGCACGGGAAGCCCAAAGCTGCTATTGAAAATAGGTGGTCTAGGAAGAGGATGGAGCTGTCCACAGAGGAGAGCTGTAAGCAGGTGGCCAGAGGACAGCTGTGCTATATTCTGGTCAAGCCCCCAATCTGGATTATTTAATGCACAGTTCAAATATGGAAAAGAAAAAAAAACAGCTGACAAATGGTGAATGAAATGCTGTACTAGTTCAGTTTCTAGCATCTTGATCCAGAGGTAGGAAAAAGTGTACAAAATAAATGAGAATAGAACAGATGAGGGTGAGTACGTGGGGTTCATTTAGGTTTCATCCCCAAAACAAAGCTAATGTGCCTGGATAAGAAAATGAGGAGTGTTTTTTCAATGCCTAAGTTTTAAGAAAATTTTTTAAAACATGGGATCATTCCACATCTGTGGATGCAATTGCTTGCCAGGCTTCTGCTTGACCTCTTTCTTTAGTGGCTTTGCACTCTATTGTTGCAAGAACTTTCTCCCTGCAACACTGGACTTGCCTGAATTCTAAATCTCCTGAAGGTGACTGTGAGCTCCCTGTAAGATACTAGGAGAGCGCTAGGAGCTGTCTTCCTCCTAAGGGAGGTAGTGACTGTCTTATATCCTTTCTTCAGTCTTTGGTCATTCAAAATCCTGATGTTAGTGAGTCTGCATGTTACTGTATTAAATTATTCTGATAGTCATTTTAATTCTACATTGCTCTTTCTAACAATAAAAGAAAGCTACTAAGTTCTTGCAGTTTAGTGTGGCCATCTTTGCTTGCCAGTCAGGATTCCTTTTCTTCAGTCATTCCAATATGTTTCTTTGCCTTATAGGTTTAGATTATGAACTGTGTAGGTCTCTGTTTGGTATGCTGGTGATACACAGCATGAGAAGAATATTTGCTATCATAGGAGCACCAGCTGCAACGTACATGCTGCATCCACAGCAGTGTTTTCATTCTTCGTGACTGTGGCCAGAACTTTGCGACAAGGTTCAACTGGTAATGGAGGACTTCTTTAAGAGAATAAGCCTATTCTGTATCTGTAACAATGAAAAGATTTATATGGTCAATAACATTTGAGTTTACACATCAGTCCTGGGAAGAAAGCCATCCTAAAACTTTAATTTGGCAGTATAAGCTATCAGCTCCCTTAGTTTTCTTTGGGTTTTAAGGGCTTAAGATGTTTGCTGTTTTCACTGGCAGAACTGATTACTAAGGTCAGTATGCTGCCATCTCCCTTATGTTACATTTTTTGACGATATGTTCGAAAACAATGATAATCTTTGTTATCGTTTGAAGATTGTACAGAAATTCCTATTAGAAAATACAGTTTTAGTGTTTTTCCTGAAGGCTTATGTTTCCATCTTTCTTGTCATAGATGTTAGCCATAATGTCCTTTGATATTAACAGAAGATCTAACACAAGCACTTCTCAACATTTTGTATTTAAAGCTGAAAGATGTAAAGGATTAGTTCTTCCAGTACAGAGTATCTCACTTGAGATCGTGAAGTTTTTAATGAAATGTGATGTGTAGAAACATCTTCAGCCATCGGAATGGACCAGAGAGAAAATGGTGACTGCCGTCTCTGTAGAAAGAGATTTTCTTCAAAATTCTATCTAAAGAAGTTGGTGGTATCTACTTTTAGTGATAGAAATATGGTTTAGAGTTTTTTGAATAATAAATCACATGATTTCACAATATTACATATGAACTGTGCAGTCTAACATAACACCTTTGTATACGCATCTGTGACTTAAGGATAAAGATTTGTCAGCACTGATGTTTTGAAAAGTATTTGCCAAACATGCTTAGGCAGGCTTTCAGAATATTTTCACACGGCTGTCAGTAATGTTAATTTTGATGCTATTTTGCTTTTGGTATTAATGTCTTAGGATTGTGCTATGGAATCAACCAAGAGACCAATTTAATTAAGACAGGTTAAATAGTTTCTGTTTTGGGGAATCCCAGGATTCAGTACTTTACTTTGTTGGATGTGTAAGAAGCTGGGCAAAATGTAATGCAGCAGCGCTTTTCAGTTCCAAGACTATTTTCTTTAAAAGCTTCTGGTTTTCCTGTACTACTTCTTTCTTTAACCCTCATCAGCAACTATACCTTCCTTAATTTATTTTTCTTATTAGGATGTCTATGAAAGCTGTTATATAAAAGTATGCTTTTCCTGTTTTCCTGTAGAAGCAGTTCATAAAATTTTTTTGAATAAAAAAAAAAAAAGATGTTTGGAACAGTATGAATGGCCGATTATTATCTATAAAAATTGTGTTCAAGAATAAACATACTTGAATTCAGGCTTTTTAAAGAGAGTGAAAAAGCAAGTAGTGTGTTCTCTAATCTTACCAGAAACAATTTTCTCTTGAAGTCAAAAGGAAAGTGTATCTATGGGCTTATTCCAGAATCCAGTGCTATGCTTTTCAGGATTCATTTTTGGATGCTGCAGTATATGTTGCTGCTCTATTGATTCACTTCTATTTCACAGTTTTTTTTAGATTAAAGGGGATTTAATTTTGACTGTGATAAGGAATTAATGATTTTTGCTGACTGAAAACCATATTTTATTGAACACTGTGGTGACAAAACAGAATTGCAAGCACTGCAAACGTAAGTGGTTGTTAGCATGAGAAGTAATTGGAAATAACAGCTTTCTGCATGAAAACAGTTATCCAAGGCTGAACAGGCTTATTTCTTGAATCTGTAACACAATTAACTTCAAAGTTATCTAGTAAAATAAAAGTTTCTCTCCTTTCATAGAAGCTGGTTGGGGTCGTGCTAGTTGAATAAGACTACAGAGAAAACACAGTCCACTTTCAGTTCTGTGTGGCACAGGTCTGAAATTTATGCATGATGTAGGTAGAGACTGCACATTTCATACTGTGCATTCTTGGTGGCAAAGGATGCATTGTCAGTTGATGCAGTGCGAGAACAGATATAAGAAAAGATATTTTAGTCTGGTCAGAATAAAATCTTCAGACTAGATAAGAAAGCAAGAAACTAAAGAAGCATTTTAAAGGTCAAGAAGATCTGGGGCAAGGAAGAAAATAGCTTAGTAAGCTTGCCAGGCATAACAGGGGATTATCAAGTATGCTGTCAAATACAGTTGCAGAATCACAGAATAAGCAGAGTTGGAAGGGCCCCACAAGGATCATCAAGTCCGACTGCTGGCATTGCACAGCACCATCTCTCTCTCATGGGATCAATAGGCCAAGCACCTACATCTGTGGTACATTGAACTAGCTGTATAGGATAGCTATCCATGCTATACATAGCTGTTTTGTACACATATATGCATGCTGTATATATAGCTATACACAGCTATTTTTATACCCATAACCTGCAGGTTTTATGTAAAAACAGGTATCTCTGTGTTCTGGCAACAACGTGAATTATACATATTAAAGTAGTGTAGAAGAAAGTTTACTTCATATCCAGCTCTGTACAGCTACTCTTCTTTTTAATCTGAGATGATTCTTTAATAAATAAATGTGTGTAAAAGATGTGTAAAATTTCATTTGGGGTACATAAATCGTTGTGTGACTCAGGAACAGAACAGTTCTAAGTACCCTAGATTGATATAGATTCAAAAATAGTGCCCTCAGCCTATTCTTGGATTACCAAAAAAAGCAAACATGTAGCCAAAATGCAGAGAAATCAGAGGTGTTTTTTTGGAAATCTCTTAGCATCAGGTAAGGTAGTCTGCCTCTAAGAGATTCCTGTTGTGAGGAAAAAAACTTATCACGAACAACTCTGCTCCTTATGTTGTTCTTTTCTTTAATGTTTTAGAACAGTTTTTCACATTCATGAAATGAATTTTGCTTTTTATTTCACTAGCAGAATCCTTCTGGGCTCATTACCAATTGCATAATTTAAAGGCTAATCTGTTTTCATCAATCATTTTTGCAAAGGATGCTCATGGACAATTTCTTTCGGATCTTCTGTATTGTTCCTGAGACACATGTCATTTTGAGATTATTTTTTTCCATCCTGGTTGTCTTGTATAGTATCTAGCTCTTTTACACCAAGTAATCACTTCCATAAGGGTTTTCTCTGATTCTCAATAACTGTGTCGAGGCTGTGCCGTTGGCCTGAAGAACCACGTGGAATAGCATGCTTTCTTTTTCTGGGAAGGCAGAAAATTTACTTTTATACCTAAGAAGAAATTCAGTGTATAGACCACAATAAAACGCAGTTAAAAACTGTAGTTATAAATGGAAATGCCAAACAGAAATTCATCTACAGGCTTGTTTCCTGAACACTCATTCCCCTAAGACTCCTGTAAATTAAATTAGATGAGCTGTGTTATTTAAATGAAACACTGAAACAACTCTGAGCATACAGAAAATAGTGTAATCTAGAGGCTTATTTGTCCTTGTTTATCCAACCTTCAGTTAACTGAGACTCCTGGTTAACTGAAAGTCGGTCGTGTCCCCTGACAGCCGTGTGCACTGTGCATTACTCCCCTGCTTATCCGGAGAGACATCTGAAACCTTCAGAATAATGGAGTTGTGGGTAAGTGGGTGAGCACTGCATGAAGCACATTGCTGTCTGGGGACATGACCAACTTTCACTTAACCAGGCATGTCAGTTAGCAGGAAGTTAGAGAAACATGTTGCAGGAGGTGGAAGTGTCTGTATGTGTTTGTTAGCTCTCTGCTGTTAGATGGTTTGTATCAAAATTCATATTCAGGAGAACTGCAAATAAGCTTGTTCTTTGCAATTAACCAGGGGCTGGGTGTTGGTTGTGCTGTGACCTTTTTTGGTTAGTTGACCTTTAACGTAGCACAAATAAATGGTAAAGACCCTTGAAAATACATATCTGAATCTGTTCTGCAGTATGAGTCTGCTTTTGGTTTCTTCGTTAAACTCAATTGAATTTTAATTGCAGTGTTAGATTCTCAGCTGGCTAGGTGGGGCAGCAATACCCTGCAAGAGATCCTACTGTGCTTCCATCCAGGCTTTGTGACTGCAGAGCTGCGTGCTTTCAGAGCAGCAGGAAAGGGCAAAGGCAGCCAATAACAACACTTCATTTCTGTAGTAGCAGCAGCATCTGTTTAAATGATTGAGTGGCATTCACAAGGCTCTTTGGCTTTGCTTTCTGTGAGCAGGGTTGCAGCTGCAGTACAAGGCTGTTTCTAGGAGGCGGACGGATGCCTCTGAAGGGCTGACTGGTTCTTGTCAGACAGAGATGATTCTCTGTGGCTAAAGGAGCTCTAAGGTCATCCTCTGAAAACTCCCCTACCCTGTAGCTACAGAATAATATGCTGTAGTGGTGTTCTGAGACGGGAGACTGGCTTTGGGAATGGAGGGAAGAAGGGCTGTGCTCAGTTAGCAGAGTATATTCAATGACTCTTGAGTGGTTTGAACTTCAGAGAGTTGCCTGAATTTCTTGAATATTTGCAAAGCAGAAGGGAATCTGTGTCTCTCCTATGATGTAGGTGACCAGGGGCTTGGCTGTTGCAGTGAGAAGTGGGGTATACAATAGCAGAGGAGAATCTGGTGCTGATATAACTCTAGCAATGGGAGATAAAAATCAAAGCGTTCAGAATGGTGGCTCCATCCCCCTTCCATAACTCTGGAGAGAATGGGTCTGGGATGGCAGCACAGATGTTAGGGACTGCAACTTCTTACCCATCTACTTATCTCTAAGACTGTATATTATTTTAAGAATTCATTTAACAGTGAAGGGGGAGAGGATGGGAGGTAACATGATGAGAGAAAAGATCTTGGTAAAAAGTTGTGCTTTAGATCATGCCACATAGTTTAACTTGCTTTAGAGAGTGAGAGAGAGATGCTTAGTGTAGGTTCTGAGAGACAGGAAATGCACTGAAGTTTAGAGTTCAAGTTACTTTGTCCCTGTAAATGGGGTCTTTCGCACTGACTTGACTCTGCTGTCATCTAAAACGTAAGTACATGCAAACACAAGGTATAAAATATTTCCTTAGAACCTACTACTGCATTCTTATACTTAACATGGGATTTTATGTATCTAGATGTTAGTGACACTTAATACTGCCTTTAAATCGAGTATGTTTACAAATCCTTACTGGTTTTTTTAATGTTTGTTTTCAATTTTAGGATTAAAGAGCCCCTTCAGGACAGTGTAATAGCTACCTATGAAGAACATGAAGATAGCGTTTATGCAGTTGAATGGTCCTCAGCAGACCCGTGGCTATTTGCCTCTTTAAGTTATGATGGGAGACTGGTTATTAACAGGGTTCCCAGAGCCCTTAAATATCATATACTGTTATAATTTGTTTGGATTATGCTGGAGTTGTTTTCTTGATGTACACAACTGGTAGGTATTAAGAGTTTTTTTCAGGATCTGGTTTTTTTAAGTATAAATGTTAAAATTTTGTTAAGAATGTCTGTACTGATGTAGACTTGTAATTTGTCTTTTGTATTTGCCTTGAGAAACTATGATGCGTTTTCTGAAGGCCGTGCTACCTAGATGATTTTTTTTTTTTTGAAGGGTTTAATCACTTTGTGAAGTACAAAGTTTCTGGAAATAGTGGGTATATTCCAAACTACTGCTTTATTACATGATCTTTATGCAAATATAATGAATCACAGAAATGTTATGCTGATACAAAAGTGGGACAATGTAGGGTGCATGTAGCAGAAGTGACCTACTTGTTTTCAAGAATAATATTTTATATTTCTTGTATAAGCAGCCTTCTGCTCTTTGCTAGGGCCACATTCTCCTAACTGTTCTGGCCACAAATACAGTTGGGAGTGATCTTAAAAGGCTTTCTTAATACTGTCTAATGTTTTAAACACTTTTTCTCCTGTTTTTGCATGTCATCAGATGGAATGTTTGTTGTGAAAGTGAAACCTTCAAAATATATCTTTCATTTGAGCCTTATGGTAGTATCAACAAAGTAACATCCTGCAATTTGTGGACTAAATGCAGTTCTCAGCTATATATTGTTACTGGAAACAATATTAATCTTCACCAAAATCTCTGATATACTCACGGAATGTGTTATCCCATATTTATAGGTTAAGTCGTGCTGTGAGGACTGTGAGCTATGCCACTGTTAACCTGAAAAATCTCTTTATTATTTGTCTACTTAGACTTTCTTACCCTTCCGGCTCCGTGCCAATCTGCAGTATGCTGGCATGATGTAAAAGGCTTGCAACTAAGCACAAAATACCCTTTGATATATCCTACTTTTTGCAACAGGTGACCTAGACGTGTTGTTACAAATGCTGAGAACAGGCAGTTGCTGCACTGTAGGAGAATGCGCAGGAAATTTCAAACATAGGTGGAAGGCATGGTGAAACACTGCTGTTCATACTGACATCCTGTCTTCCCCTGGCGTAGCTTGCACTAAGATGAGGATTTGCTGCTTGCTCTTTGTGTACCCAGGCTAACTGCAGCATTAATTATTCCCTGCTGCCTTTTCAACACTATTATTTCCCTTTAACTTCAGAACTTGGGTACATGTGATGGTGTTGGTTGTGGTAGCATTGTGTAAGACCACTCTGAAGAAACAGCAATGAACATGGGATGGAAAGATCAATACCAACCTCTTCCAGTGAGCCCTTCTGTTACTATGGCAACTGTTGGTGTTAGTGTTGAGGACAGCCTGCTGCTCACCTCTGTTTGTCCTTACCCACTCTTGGATCAAAACGTCCAAATGTGATTTGTTGTGTACACACAGCTGCTTCAGTGAGATCACGTTTGGAGAGCACGACTGACTGCCATAGGCCAAAACATCCAGAAAAGATGACAGTTGAATTCCATTTCTGTCTTTCTTAAGGAGTTTATTTGGAAAAATGTGTAGGACTGAAGTAATCCAATTAAATCATCTGTACTATTGTTTGCATTTGTGTTGATGATGTTGCCCGTCTGCTCCAGAATGAATGCTTTATTGGAAATTCTGTTTATCTGATTTTCTACATTTATATTTTAAACTTGTGCTATTTCAAATTGCTTCAATCTGTAATTAGGCATGAGCTATTCACCTGTATACTGTAAGAAAAACTACGTTTCCAAATCAGCAATGCTTCAGTTGTCTGAATGTCAAAATCCTTGGTTGGGCTGCTGCTTTGTATGTGGAGATTTTCATCTTCAGACACAAAATCTTGTTGGGTATCATGTTTGTCCCGCCTGTATGCCACCCTCCCCACCCACCCTCTGGAAAAAAAAAAGAAAAAAACCTCTGCAGTATATTTTTGATATGCAGCAGAACTCCTTAAAACTTTCTTCACATTAGCAATAAAGGTCTAATGAAACTTTGGCTGGCAGTGTATATGGCTGGCAGTGTGAAGGTGTCAGGGAAATTGCCTAACAGTGTGTGGGATTTGACTTGATTTTTAACATGCAATAAATGCAGGATAGATTTCAGACTAATTTTTATGTGGCTGTTTTTCCTTTAATATTGTAAGCTTATATGAGCTGGAAAGCTCTGTAAACAAATAATATCAAGAAATCTTTTGTTTTAGTCTTTTTAAATGTGCATATCACTCAATAGGGAAGAGAGTGGGTGAACACTGGAAAAGAAGGGACTAGCAGGTCAAATTTGAATGAAAATGCATTACAATAGAATCAGGAGAGCAGGAAGGGTCAATTTTTAATCATTTTCGGCTGTCTGTAAAACAGGATCTGGGCTACGTGTACAGCACTGGCAGCAATATGGAAATGACCTTCCGAAAGGGAAGGCTTTTGACAAGGTTTCATCCCAGGCTGCTGGAGCAAGCAAGCTGCTGTAGGATGAAAGGAAGGGTTCTAAGATGGTTAAATAACTGATCAAAAGAAAATAGGTAGCAGGAATAAATCATCACATTTCGTGGCAAAAAAATAAATTACCAGGGAAGTCTGCAAGGATCTGTGCCTAGGCATGTGCTTCACAGTATACATACTCATGACCTTTTGGAAAATGGGCTGCAGAAAACCATGGCAAAGTTTGCAGGGACTGTTCAGAGTAGTGAAGATGACTGAAGAATTATGAAGGGGCCTTATCTCATGGATGATAAAATGGATGAAATTTCATGCAGGAAATGTTAGGTAGCTAATATGGGAAAAAAAACAGTTATTTTATGTACTGTGGACCACCAATAGGGCTATTACTTGGAAGTAAGATCTTGGGGGTTTTATAGATCTTTAAAAACATCAGCTTAATAGAGGTCAAAATTTTAATTAAAATATTGGGAATTACTGGCAAGCAAGTAAAGAAAATAAAGCATTGTTAATCCCCCCAAATAATATATATCTATAAATCTCTGATGTATGTGCATTTTTAATACTGTGTGTAGCTGTGGTTTCTTCCATCTTCAGCCCAATGTAGTAAAACAGAAAGATTTTAGAGGAGAGTGACAGGAATGATGAATAGCATGCAACACCTGTATGAGGATAACTAAATAGACTGAAAGGCAGATGGTTGAGACGGTATGATAAAAGTCCATAAAATCACAAGCAGCAGAGGGAGAGGATGAATAGGGAGTGATTGTTCACTGTCTCTCCCAATACCAGCCCTAGAGGTTATTGAATGTAATCTGCATGTGGTGGCTCAAATAATACGAAATAAAGCGGTCTTCACAGGCATGAAGGTGAGCTATGGCACTCCCCTTTAACAATCTCTTCCTCCGGAAAAAAAAACATGCACAAAGAAAAAAATCTCATTAATGTTAAAGTTTACATGACTTGAAAGTAACTGAAACAGTACTTGAAAGATGAATCCATTAAAGGTTGCTAAATATACAGTCAGCATCTCTGGCTTAGAAAAATCCTTTTGAACCATCAATTGGTGGACACTACAAAGACTACTGGCAGAGAATCCCCATGTAGTTGTCCAGTCTTTAATTACCTCCCTGGACATGTGCTATTTACTAGAAAAGGTAGAAAGTGGAAATTAAAAATAGTAACTTAGTCTCTAAAGTTTTGTGTCGAGAGCTGAGACAGCACATTACTCCTGTGTGTTTCTTTGCATGTTCCTCTCTGTATATTTACTTCTGTTATGAGTTGTGTTTTAGGAGATTTCAGAAAACTCTCATGTCTCAGGCAAATTTCTTACAGAATCCCAGTATTGTGTTTGGAAACGATATTCTTGCAAAATACTCCTTGGCAATAACATTGTGAAGGCGAGCAGATCTCTGTACAGCAAGGGGTCCACCACTGTTTTGGAAGTTCAGATCATGATCTGACTGATCTCATGGCTCTGGGTTGCTTCAGTGTCTCAGAGAATTCTGTTTATACAGTTATATAGCAGCATTGGTGAGCATGAAATTGTTCTGGTTTTGAACACCTCTTAAATGACTCTTCTTTCTTTGTAGACTGTGTCCAGGTAAGAAACTTCAGTAGGTCTTGATTTTGAAAAAGTGAGTTACAGTATTCCTTAAAATGTCAGTCTTGCTGTCTAAAAATTTGTTTCTTTCTAGGTTTTGTGCTGAAAATCTTTTTCTTTTCACAATTATATATTAATATGGCTCTGATATGGAGTTACAAAACTGCTTGATACGTGGTATTTTTACTCCACAGAAAGTGAATTATTGAAGAAGAAATGAATTTATAATATTTTATAAAGGTTTTGAGCATGAGCTAAGTGAAACTGACCAAAGTCAATACAAATCTTGGCCATTTAATGAGAAGCTTGAAATAACAATCAGTTTAAGTTGAACTAAAATGGTGCTAACTTAATATTAAGAAAAAAACAAAAAACCCAACCCACCACCAAACACCAAACTGCAAAACTTCTCAGTACTGACCTGGACTTTTCTAATGGTGTTAGTACTAAAATGAGCTTGATCTATCCTGAAGTCCATGAAGTTAATGAATAGCTTGTCAACATCAGTATGAATGAAGAACGTGCATTGGATGGCTTAGGTAGCTTTGGGTGTTTGCTCTAAGCCTGTAGTCCTTACCTTGTACCTTTTCAATTCTTGAAGTTGAGTGGAAAGAAGAAGCCATATGATCTGGATTATGTGCAACACTAAAATTAGTTTAAAACAGTGCTTTGTAAAGATTTAAGCTTCCAGAACACAGAATTTTCCAACAGGGAACAGAAGGCATTAATTCTGGATTGACCTCTGCATTTGGAATTTCTTAATCTTTCAGCCTGGCACCTCTGGCAGTATTTGAGACTGAAATTCTGCAGCTGATGCAAGATGGACTTCAACAGTGTTGTTTGACTAGTCTGACATGGTAAGACACCACATGGTGTCTTATATGCCTTTGATTTAACTGGAACAGTGAAAAGTAGGTAATCATCATCAAGATCAGCATTTGGATACAAGTTTGTAGTGCTATAGAGCTTCCATTTGGCTTCACAGAAAATGTCCAGGATATTTTTTCTTTTTCTAGAGGATTCGAAAAAAGTGCTTAAAATTGTCTTGTGATGCCTGAGATATGAATGCTGTTCTGAAGCTGCAGAAAGCTTATGACTTCTGGAATAGCATGTGATTTTCACAAAGCCTGGCCTTCCCATAAAGGGAGCTGCAAAGTGTGAAGCCATGGATACTTCCCAGAACAATTTGCACATTGCTTCTGCTCGTTCCTTCTGCCACTTTGGTCAGTGAGAATCTAGCAAAGTGAGAAGAAAATGACATAAACAGATTTGGAGTAAAAGACACAGGAGAAGAAAAAGTAAAAAGGAAGACTGACAAATACAGATTGAAAAGTGAATTGAAAAGGACAAGATCAGGGAAATTTGGATCACTTGGAAAAGAGAAATAAGAAAGATGAAAGAAATTGGCAGTAAGTGAAGAAAGGGATACAGAAGTAAGGAGTAAAAAAACCAGCAATATTATCTGCTTGTTTTGGCCATGATATTAAAAGGCATTAAATTTCTACCATGTTAATCTTCCTGTGTTAACTGATTTAAGTGCTAGAGAATTGCCATTTATGTTGCAGCATTTTAGTTCTGATATTGACAATGGTTCATGTAGGTTAGGTATTGATCCATAAGTTATTAGTCCAAGCATGTACATTCTAGGGTTTAGGATTTTTAGCTGTTCATTATTCTTTCCCTTTCAAAGTTATCAGGTGGGGTAATTAACCCAAGCCAGCAGTAACCTGAGAGCCAGGAAAAAAATTTCAGGTGGGCTGTTAATCTTGAGTCACATTAGTTAAATCTGTAGAAATACTTGTTTATGACAGACACTCTTTATCCTCCTGTTTATGACTTCAAGGGAGTGCCGTAGTCAGGACACGTCAAGATATTATATGTGATTAATAAAGTATCTGAGGCCCACTCTTCCTTCCACAGTAACTTATCTTACAGCAAAAGAATTCTGAGCTATTCTTCAGAAAACTTGTTTGATGCTACAGCTTTTGGTCCTATGGCAGCTCCAAGTTCATAAGGGAGTCTTAGTGCTCCAGCACAGAAGATGGCTTTGGGGAGAAAGAGATGAATGAGTCTTACTAAATCCAAGAGTCAAGCTCCCAATGTGAAGATGCCTGGCAAATGGTTGCCATTGCCCTGGAGCTAAAGCACAGCTGCCAAGCAGCTGGGCTGAGCAGGGAAGACCCTGTAATGTACCTTCTCAGCAAATTGTCCATTTATTCTGATGCTGCGCTGAGTTCAGGATTTTGGCAGGAGGGCCTGTGGAAAAGCTGCTAAAGAGAATGAATTGAGGAGAATGTGGAAAACCTTGGAAAACCCAAAGATACCACATACTAATCGGCTAGCCTAGATGAGCTGAGTCCTGGGGTGGCAATAGTCTTGGCAGACAAACTCACTGAGCCACTGCCAGCTTCTAAAAATTTGCAGAGGACTGAGAAGACAAGAAAGACTGGCAAATAGAAGAAATGGTATTGATATTTGAGCTATGTGGAACAGCAGGGCACTGAGTTGGATAAGGAAATGTGTTTCAAAAGGAGGAAATTTTAGCCAAATTGTAAATGTTTTACTTGTTTGTTTTTAATGGTGGGTTTTTTCTAATAAATACCAGTCAAAATACTGGCAAATATCAGAACTTAAGAGATCACATTCATGCAACAAAGTGGGGATTATGCATTTTGTTACAGAGAAGAGCCAGAATTGTAGCCTGACAGGTTTTATGATTTCCCTTACACCACTCTGTTTTCCATGGAGGATGGGCGGAACATAGTATGTAATGGTAAATTGAACTTGTCTTCAAACACACTTGAAGAAAAAAAAGCCCTGCAAGTGTTAGTTTTTCATCATTTGAAAGAGTTTCTGCTAAGGCAAGTAATGAACCAGATTGGACTCTGCCTGGAAAGTAGTGGGTGGGAAGAATGCCTGGAACTTGACTTTGCAAAGGTTGTGAATAGGAATGATCTGCTTTCCAGTATGCAGTTTGTGGGGTAAAGCACTTGAGGACTTCCAGCCATGTCTCAATATAGGTGTATAATATTTTGAGAAGTTACCTATCTAAAGCTGCTTCCAAACAAAGGGTTATGCTATTCAGGATAATGATATGCACAAACAGGAAAGCATCTTCTTAAGAATGTTTCTTTATCATGAGAGTGGCTGCATAACACATTTATTTTCAAGCACGAAAGAGTTATGCTTGGGTGGATACATGTCTGCCAATAGCAGCTGGTAGGTGGATAGAGCCATAGATGCTTTGATGTTGCTTTTTTTTTTTTCCTAGAAGTCAGTCTGGGTGAAGTGGAAGAAATCTGGTGCATATTAATACTGGAAAGTCTGTTAGGGAAGGCACAAATGAAAGCTTCATCACAATGGAAGCTGTTTAATCCATCACAAAGCAAACACAACTTCAACAACTTCTGACCATCCTGTCAGTTGTGAGGGACAGTTACTTGAGTTCACTTTCCTAGATGGATGCATATTTCTGATCTGTGTTTTAATCATCTATTTTCAGCATTAATACAATTTGAATATCTTCAATCTATTTTGTGAATGACTAAGAAAAATGCTCTACATTTTTTAATGCAGTTCATAGGCACTTCTTGTAAGGCAGAGGAAAAAGCTTTTGTTTTTAAGTCTTCATGCTGCTTTTTTGAGAGGTAGCCTGGTTTCTATTTCTGTATCCTACAGCTCAAGGCTCAAATCACAGTTTAAATTCTTCAGGTTTTGGACTGGTCATTACTGAGGGCTGAGAAGAGATGAAGGCTGAGCATGACTGACGTGTTCATATTCATCAGAAAACAGAGTCAGCTGGAGAGAACGAGGGAGTAATTGCTGCAGTGCTCCCTCCCTCGCTGCTTGCGCAGAAAGACATAGGCTGTGGGGAGGAAGCTACCTGAGGTTATTAAGATTAATACTGCTAGAAATTTCAATCAGCTCACACAAGGCTGCTCCTCAAGGCTGTCAGATGCCTACCGCCTTCTCTGATTCAGGCGGGGCCACATCAATTTTGAATTTCCCAACAGAGATTGCTATGATTTATGAGTTTAGGAGGCTGATAAATATGGTTAGTTGAAATAATTGAATCAGAATAATTTCAGTCAGCTGTGCTAAATTTATTTTGTCTGATAACCACAGGAGGGTGCAGTTTTGGATAGGGAGTTTCATTTCAAGGATTCCTATCACAGGAAAGACATTGTTGAACCTGGAATAAGAGCAACTTAATTCTGCTGCCAGGCCTGTATTGACAGCCTTATGACCTGCCTTAGGACCTGTCAGAACTGAAGAGTAAGTACCTAGAGCTCTTCAGGTATTGCCCATGACAGAGGCTGAGTCACATCTAGTTTATTCATTGTGGGATAATTTCTGCTGGGAAGGGTAGTGAGAGTTTTACTAATTAGTGTTTGAAAACCACTTTACTATTCAGTTGAGAGGGTGTTGTTCTTACCACTTGTTTTTAAAAAATTACTTTCCTTTTTATGAAATGTTTCACTTCTGGGTTTTGTGAATTTTTCTGCAGTAGTGATGAGCATCAATTTTATCCTTACAGCAAAGAGAGCACTCATGCATCCCTGAAAAGTGCTCTGTGAAACTTTTAAAAATAAATTTGTCCCTACAAGTTTATTATTTGTCTGTTGTAACTTTCTCACATAGGTAAAAAAAAATTGCATTTTAGGTGGATTGTCCTAGGAAGAGTATTGAATATAAAAGGTGCTGTAAAACCAGAAGGTGAGCAGTGTCGTGATGACTGGCTGAGGTCAGCAGAGAATGGGCAAGCCTAGCAAACAGAGCAAGGGAACAAGTGAAGTGTGTTGCAGACAAGTATTTTCTTGTTGTCATGGACAAGATATTGATGATAATCTGAGAGCTGCAAGCAGGGCAGGGTATGTGGGAAGAGGCAGTGGTTTGTGCCTGTCTCAGGCAAAAATCTAACAGGCTGCTGGGTCTAGCACTAGTGAATTCCTCCTGTCTGGAATACACGTGAAGTGAATTTTCCTGGCTAGGAAGATGTCCTCTCTGCTGCTTGGCCAGTTGTAGAGTGGCCGTCTTTCAGCTCCATTTGTCCCACTGGGATTTTAGACCTTTGCATTTTGGTGTCTTTCCCTATTGAACCCTTCAGCTGCTAATGTTTCCCACCACAAACAGGATTATCCCTGTCTGCAGTTTTACGTTTATTTTGTGTGGCTTTTCCCCACAGACTTTCATACTGCCTTTTCTAACAACCCATCAGCTTTCTCAGAATTCATAACCATAGCCAGGCAGCACGCCAGAGGTGACAGAGATTGCTGAGGGAGCAGCTTTCCCAAGAGTCATAATCTGTGTGAGATGAAAATGGACAGGTTTACTCTGTGGTTAGCCAGGAATCTGGGCTGCTGCTGGAGATAAGTGTTAACCCAGAAGGTTTGTACCAGCATGGGTATACCAGTGGCCATGTGACATAACCTGGTCTGCACATCAACTACTCTGGTCACCCGTGGCTGAAGAGGAGTAGGGTAGGTCCTTTCACAGTGTGATGAGGAAAAGCCATACTTTCACAGGAAGAAATCTCTGTCTGTCTCTGATGTGTTATTCTCAAAGTTCTCTTGCCTTAGAATTTAAACATTTTAGGATTTTTCATAAACTTAAACTTTTTTTTTTTTTTTTTAATTCTGGACATAATCATCAGTTTGGGCAAGGGGGGTGTTCAAATACTGGGGAACCAGTAGGAGTTGGGGGTGAGATATTCTGATGGTATAGAAAGATTTGCGACCCTAGAGTAGTACATGCTTTTGTGTCCATTTTGGCAATTGAAGTCTGTCAACATCAGACTTCAGTGTTTGAGATACACTGAACTGCTGTATTGAAGAAGAAGCTGGTGCACTCAGTTTGTATTGGAAAATAGTAACAAAGCAATTTTTTGAGTAAAAAAGTCCTGCTAAAATTCATCTACCCAACTTTGGTGTACATGTTAATTCCTGCAATTCATTCATGACGGTTCTTTTGACTCACATGATTGTTCCTTTTGTCTCCAAATAATTTGGTACCATCCCTACCTGTTGTAACTTATTTTTGTAGATCATATAAAGGCCTGTTCTGTCTAAAGAATATCCTGTGAGGTGCAGGATCTCTTAGTGACATGTGCTCTACTGTGGCAGCACTATTCTATCCAGGAGTACAGCAGAAGTAAGTTAACTTAAGAGAAAAACATTTGCCAAGGTTTTACCTACCTCCCTTTTTCACTGCTCAGCACTTGGGAAGATGGTTCAACGAATAACTTTTACTTGCATCTCCTTGCTGAGATCTCCTTGCCATGAAGTGCATGTTGTATCAGAGGAGGGGGGAGGATATTGTGAAAAAGCTGCTGCTTAGTCAGGATGTGGATATAAACCACAGAATGTTTTCCAAATCAAATTTGGATTTGGGGCTTAGCATAAAATGAGGGCACGAAATAACTACATCCTGTGCAGAAAACGTTAATAGAAAAAGTCAGGATTACAGTAACGCATTCTGTGTGGTCTTCGGTGAGTAGAGAACAGCAGAACGGCATGTGGCAGGACTGTCTCACTTGTATCTTTGCTTCTGCTGCTGTGAAAAGCATTTTCAATATTTGCATAATTTAGAGCATGACATTATGATTTTCAAAGCTTCAAATTGGAGTAAAGCATTTACATAATCTAATTAAATCATGTAAATGTTTTATGATAATATTCAAGGAAGTGCAAAACTTGTTCCACAGATGCATCCCTTTCTTAGGCCATTGGGGAAACTGAATTTAGGCATGCAGATGCATGTTTCTAGCCCTGCATGCTCTGGGAGGTCAACAGAGTACTTACTGAATGCTCTGTTCTTAGTATAACCTCCAAAGCCTGCTTTGGAGAGCGTCATCCTTCCAAGAAGCTGGAAGGTAAGCTGGGACCAGAGGGAAAGGCAGAGCAGATTTAAAAGGCTGCTTGCAACCTCTTATAACTTGAACGAAAGCGATGCTACTGCAGTATGTAATAAATTGCTTCCATTTCAGTGAACATTAAAATAATCCCATGGTGACCCTCTTAGCAGCAGCCCTGCCACATTTGGTATCAGATCTCAGAAAGTATGCATCGTGCTTGGATAGGAAGCTACCAGGGGAAGCCCCACAAATCCTCCTGGTGACTGTTGGGTTTGTTTTTGCCTCTGGCTGCACTAACTCACAAAATATTGGAAGCACTTGGCCAGCATCCATGATGAGAGATGCTGTCTTGTAGTGAGGTTATTTAAATAATATTTTTTATCAGCACACTCTCACTAAGCTCTCTTTAACAGTAGTTCTTTGTGAATCCTGTCTTTGCCAGGGTATACTACTGCAAGAAGCAAATGAATTGAATCCTGATTTTCCAAATGGAGCCAAGCTAATGCTAAGCCGCTACTGAGATTCTTTTAGAAAGTACAGCACTGCTTTGCTAAAATGAATTCATGTAATTGGCAAAAAGGTAGGGTCTTCAAGACAAGACCCCTGTCTGTTCTAAATAAGCTCATTGCCATTGATTTTTATCAGTACCACACTGATCTGCTCTAACTGGTGACAGAAATGCGTGTGTGTGTGTATACACCGCCAGTGTTCTGTGCTCTCACAGTAATTACAATGTTTAGGTTAGGATGTTACCTGTGCCTGGCTGTTGATGAAGCCTGTGTGCTTTTAGAAATATAGGACTGTCTGCAGACACAATGTGGAGCTGGTTTGTGACTATGCTGAGCCCAGCAGCTCTGATTTTTATCTGAAAATGTGGCTGTTGTAAGGGGAGCCTGGGTCTAACATAGTGCAAAATCTGGAGATTCTGTTATTTATTGTCAGAGCACATAAAAATATCCAAAGGTTGTAAATTAGTTCGGAGCTCAGCGGTATGGAAAACTCCGAATATGTGAAAGTCATTGCTAAACTAGCTGACAAAAAGGTGAAATATATCAGTAGTGAGTTAAGTCTTCTCTAATTAGACATAGAAATCTAATTACTTTGCAAATTTTTTGTCTAATTTTTAAGGGAGTGAAGCTAGTGTAAATTTAAAATGGAAGCAGAGATGTTCAGCACGTAGTGTTAACTGCCAAGGAGAAAACACGGTGACCTTATTTGCAGCTGCACATGCATCATGTGTAGGAATGCCTGTCATAGCCATAATGATTTAACATCAGGGCAGGCCAATATTTCTTGGTTCTTCCTCCGCAGTGTAGGCAGTTTCCTTTATAGGTGGAATGGGAAGCTGTAGGTGTTTCTGGTGAAAAATGGTAATGCTAGAGAGGTGCCCTTTACTACAAATCCAGCACTATTCGCTTTAGTTCACCTCCCAAAAAAGAATTTGCAAAGTCACAGCCTCGGGAATGAAGTCACAGGTGGGTGAAGTTTAAGTTTTGATATGCTTGGATTCTGTTTATTGGATTACTCAGCTGTTGATTATGTTAAAGCATAGTAGGTGACACTGGGAATGCTTAAAGCTGCTGAATTTTATTTTAAGGTGCCAAGACTATTTCACTGCAGGAAAGAATCCTTTTCATTTAAAACCTGCAAAATTTTAGGCATAGTACATATTTTACATTTGGATATGAAAACTCGCAGAGCTGTTTAACTCCAAACATGAAGACATTTTCCTTAGAACAGCTTTTCGTATTTAAGACATTTTGTAAGATTACAAGTATTAAATGCCGCTAAAAATCCCGTGTGAATTGCTGTTAATAGGTCCATAATAAAATCCCTTTTAACACTATATTAACTGGGCTATAGTTGAAGCATTTGGGCATTGAACACTTTCTGGGTTCAAAGACTTGGATAATCAAATATAAAATATGAAAGGTCTGACAATGTTCAGATCAACTCTAAAAGGATAATAAATTGATTTTAGGAAAGTACATGCTAGCCCAGCCTCATGGCCCCATCTGATGTTTACTTGTTTAGATTTAATCATTTTGAATGAGTTGCCCTGTTTCTTGTAATTATTTCTCTTGTTTTCCTCTTAACCTGCTCCAGTCCACCACTTCAAATAACGTTTACTTCTCATATGGATATGGCCCCTGTTGCAAGGGAACAAATTTGGGATTTAATTTGATTTCCTAGTCTTTGTCCTTAACATTTATGCATAATCTTGCAAATGAGACCAACATTTCCACGGGGGAAGAAGAATTCAGCTGAGCCTTACCAAAACATAATGTCTCCAGCTCTAGTGTCTCTGGCTGTGTATCTGCAGGCGCTTAAGACACTGAAGAAGCCACATGTAAATACTGCAGGAAAGTTGAATATCATAGCAATACCTGATAGCCCTCAAAAATTTCTGAAGGAGAGCACAAATTGGGTTGTATTAAGAAGAATTCTGTGATTCTTCAGCTCTGTTTTCTGGCCAATAATAAATTTTAAGAATCAATATTCCAAAATATAAAAAGAACTGACTTGATCACATTAACTGTATTTGCCTTTCTATGTTTTTCCCAGCATAAGAGACCCTGATTACAAAGGAAAATCTGTCTTGCTAGAGACTGGCATAGGTTCATTCAGTATTTTTTCTGAAAGTTTTGGTGTTTGTTAATGCAACCTTAGTGTATTCACTACCGCTTTTTAGCAAGTTCACTACTTTTCCTGGTCTTTTAAAATGGTTTTATAAATGCTCTAGTTAGTGTCACTGACAACATGCTTAACATGAATTAAACAAGGGGCCATAGTCTAAGTTTCAAAAAACCTCAAGTCTAACATGACTCCTCTCTTGTCCTTGATCAAACTGATTGGCATGTTATTCTAGTTGGCTGACGCTTAAAATAATAGCTGTATATTTTTCTTGTGTCTTGAGAACACTCTGGGTCCCGTTAATCTCAGTATTCTGAACATAGAATCAGTTTTATCCTCTACAACTACAATGTTTGTACACATAACACAATTAATTTTGCTTACGTAGTATCTAACTTTAAAAGAAAGAAGGATCCCTATTGTAATTATAAGAAACAAAGGCACAAGATGGTTTAAGTTATTTATTTGAGTAAATTGAAGAGATGTCTATGGATGTGCCTGAAAATCTGTGCCAGGATCTTGAGGTTCTGTCCAGAAATTCACTTTTTAGGTCATCCTTTTCAGCATTATTGAAATGCTGCATTTTGTTGATATTTATTAATTCCCTCATGATTAAGGCAAGCACCTGTTGGTACAGTTTTATGTTAGATAAATGTATAATTAGAAGAGAGTAGTTTGACAGTTAGTGTCCAGATCTTACTTTTAAATGCCTGAGTCTGCTCAGTAGCCAAGATCACACACATCTGCAAGAATGTCCTTACCAAAGCACAGTGTCTATTTAGAGATGAAAACAAGCTGTCTTATGTGCATCACAGCTACTTGTAGGTCATGGAGCTGTTTGCCATGTTTTATAGTCACAGTCCCATCAGTTTTTCTTTCACCCTTGGAGAACACAAAGATCAGCTGAACTGGACAGCAGCAGTGCATTATAAGAATAACACCTCTGCATTTTAATTCAGAATTAAATAGTCTTTCATGGTCTGCTCTTGCGCAGTATAGTGAGTTACTGCTCCTCTATGATAGCATGTGATCCTAAGTGTCGGGAAGGGAGTTTAATTTAAAAAAAAAAAAGAAAAAGAAAAAAAAAGCCCAGACCTTCAATGCATTTGGTAATGGAAAAAAATTAATTTTGTTTAATTTTTAATCAGGCAGCCTGAGACAACCACTGAGCACTACTTGACAATTAGAATACTAATGAAGTGCACACTGAGTTAGTCTGTTTTTAAAGGACAAGAAACAATGCATTTGAAGTTGAGGGATTGTATTTCATTCCAGTCAAGTCTTCACATATTTACCTTCTTACTTTGTAAGAATTCAGGAAATGTTTGTCTTGTTTTCTTCTTTAAAAATCCCACCCCATGGTTAATTATTTTCCAGATACAGAAAGCACAGAAAGTGATAAGTGGCTTTCTTATAAAACATTAATCTTCACTGTTTGAGGCACCTTCGATGCCTTAAGTGTTTTCTTTTTGTTTGTTTGTTTTTATTCTTCCTCTAATGTATTTGTTTCTGTCTACCATTCTGCAACAGTTTGAAGTCTTTGGTTTCTGTGCTTTCTATAAATTAGATATTGTAAGTATTTGCCTGTAATGTGCAATTTCACGAAAGATAGTTGGGTTGCGGGAAGAAATAAATTGCCCATGCCTAAATTGTTTATTTCTTTTGAAATTTATAAGCAGCTGTCTATAGCAAGGTTGAATATAGTAGACAATTCTTAATGAATTAAAATGAGTTCTGAGACATAAATTAAGTAGCCTAACCATCCATAGTAGCCATGTCATTCTGGCCTCACTGTGAAATGGATATTTCATTGCCCCTGCTATGTCACATTGTCAAGCAGAACCATATAATTATACCCTAGCTGGAATGAAGGATTTGCACTAGCTCATGATAGGCCCCCTTCTGCCAGTTCCAACTTTAAAAGTTTGCGGAGGCTGTAGGTGACTTATCAGAAATACAGTCCTTCTGGTGTAATCCTTTCATGCTGAAATAGGAGCTCCAGTGCTTCCCTGTGGCCTTGAGCCAGGGCTCGGCTCTAGGCACATTTAGTGTTGAGGCAACAACGCTGAGCTTGGGGCGGATGTTTGCCAGACTTGTTGCATCTCCTTTGTTAACAGAAGAGAGTTGCCATTAGCACTAATGCTGCGTCGCCCGCTTCCTCGGGCCTAGCAGGCGGGTTGGCAGCGGATCGGGCGTCGTGACCCTCGAGCCAGACAGCTCCTCCAGCGCCACAGGCAGCTGATGTTTGTCGGCGACCGGTGCGGGTAAAGGAAGAGAAGGAAGGACTCTCTCGGGCGTTCCTCTTTATTCACCCAGGGACACGAGAGGGCAGAAGGGAGCCAAAGGAGAGAGCGCAGAACACGGGTGTGCAAGGGGTTTTAAGGCAGGAGAAAAGGGGCGGAGTTGTGGGTACAGGCCAGTGGGGTAGAAGAGGGCGTACAAAACCGACCAATAGGGATACAGTCAGGGGGAGGGCAAACATACAATCCAACTAGGGGCTGAACCTCGAGGAAACTTCTAGAGAACATCCATATTCATAACCAGGGGGCGGTATTAAGGGAGGTGCTAGGTGATTGGAGTCTCAGGATGGTGACATCAGGCCTCAGCCTCAGCCTCATCACCACTATCCCTAGGGGGATAGTTGACCCAATTAACCTCATGAATTCTCATCGAGAATTGGGACTGAGGCTGGGCCACCGCAACACACTAAGAGGAGGGAGACCAGTGTTACCCAAAGTACATCCATTGACCTTCCAGCAGGGAGCAGAGCAACAAAGGCTTGTGGTCTTACCCTGACATGTTAGGGCTCTTGGTCCTCTTTTCAATTAGCTCTTTGTTCTCCTGTCCTTGCCTCACAGCAGGAGATGTGAGTAACCAGCAGCTCAGGACTGGGAGGCAAAACTCAGCTCACTGCTGAGCTCTGCAGATCCCTGTTTTACCCCATTCCTTGCCGATTACTCTCTGCCTTGCATTTGCAGTATCAGTTTGTTCCTGTTCTAGCTGATTCTACTCCAGATCTGAAAGTTGCTGTGGGAGGTAGAACCAAGTCTGGGAATACCATTTCCCAATCTGTTTCATCCCACTAGGGATGGAAATACATTTAATGTGGGACGTCAGCTTCTTTCATGAGTTGTTCAATGACGGCTGAGGAAGATGCATGCCTGAAAATCTAATGACATGAGCAAAGGTTTGTTGCAATGCTTAGCAAAGAGATTGAAACCCAAATCATCCTGGCCAAACTGGGATATACCAAGCCAACAGCTGGTGGTCTGTTAGGAAAGGGTTGTGCACCAGTTGTGAGTTTCCCTATGAGACAATGCATAGGGAAGTTTTCACTTAAAAAAGGGCTGATTAAATTTGTTTTCTTTGTGACATTGTTTCAATAGTCTCTACTTTGCGAAAAGAGCATGTGAGAAAGTTCTGTTCCATATCGTCTCATTCTCCTATTTTTTCCATAATACTGTGCTGAACTAAAAAATTCTAGTAAATGAAAGGAAGAATTTTAGTGCTTTTTTCCCCCAGGTTTTCTGTAAAACATGAAATTTAGAGCTTTCAGAATTCAATGAAAGAGTTGAAATCAAACCTCTAAACTAGATCTGTTAGAACAACACAGGTCAATTTCTATCATGCCAGGATGTAAAAAAAAAATCTGGCTTATATTTTTCTGCATTTTTTTCTGTTTAAAAAATACAACCTTTATATAAGGACTTATAATGTCTTTTTTATGCATTCCTGATGTCAAGGGGTTGATTTGTTAGGATTTCTCCTTGCGTAATTCCCAGTTCTCACGGCTGTAATTGGTTTTACTGTTTCTTTGAAATGCACAAAAAAGTCTGGTAATGTAGACTTGGAGAATTAGTAGGGAGTACTTTTGCTAGGGAGTACTTTTGCTGTAGATAGTGGTTTTATATTTGAAAATAAGATGCATTTTTAACAGTTGGTTTGATGTGGAATTCAGGCTGTGTGGTAAAACATGTATCAGTGAAGCCCTTTTTCTTGGGATGGCCATAAAAGCTTTCTTTCTATGATTAGATAAATAATGTTACCACTGTTTTTTTCATATTCTTTACATTTTTTTTCCCTAGATGACATTACTTCAGGAATAGGAGGTTGTCTGAGCAGTTACTCTACAGTAACAGTATTATTGTGCAGCTAGGTAAGTTCTCATGCAATGAAGAATAGCTGTAGTTTTCTTTTATGTACTAAACGAAAGAAAAATAAACAATTAATGGAGGAGAGACAGAATATGTTACCGTCTTTTGAAATATAGAAGCACTTGGCCATACGTTGGAAATAAAGCTCTGCCTCACTTAAACTGCCAGCACAGGTAAATTAAGACCACTGTGTCCAAAAAAATATTTAATATCTAAGACAAAATATGAAACTAAAATGGGTAAATTAAGAACCCTTCTGAGATCTTGCTGGGGATGTGAACAACCACATTTTGAAGGTGGAGTGTAAAGAGTACAGAAGAAGAAATTCTGAGGAGAATCTGGAGCCACCTAGAAGGTGTGGCAGTGCATGGATGACTGTAGAGGTTTTAATTGTAAACTGGGGCCAGATGAGCAAGAAGCCATGCATCTTAATAAAAGATTATAAACAGAAACTCACTGGAATGTGTTCTTCATATTCTGTTCACTGTCTGCCGGTTTTGCTCCTCTGAAAGTTAGTATGTGTGATCTGTTACATGGTAAAGATGGAACCAGTGTGGAAGAGGTGTGGTGTCAGGTTGAGGAAGACTTCATCATGCAATATTCCAGCTCACTCCTCTATGAGGTGACAGCTCTTTCTGGGTAGAGACGTGGAATGGGAGCCGCTGTTTGTTTGGAATCAGCTGAGCAGTTGGGTTTTGCCTTTGTGTCAGGAAGAGGCTCCTGCTAATCTTAAAGGTGCAACTATTTTATTTGCCAGAGATGGTGAAAGAATAACATTGGTAGTAAAGATCACATCATGTGGCATATTGGCACGTGCTGCTTTCCTGAGAGGCACAGAGCTCCTTCCTCTCAGAGAGAGAGCACGCAGGCTTCAGAGCACTGCTTGCTTGTTTGCCAGTGTGTAGTTCTCAGTAGTAAATGCGTAGACATTGAATTTACATTAGAAACTGTGTAAGTTGGGAATGATCTCCCTGGCTGCTAGAAGTCTGAGCAGGCTTCATTTGGTTTCTTTAGTGAAGGTGTAATAATATATTGAGGTGCTGTTCTGGGCAAAGCAAACAAAAATAACATTTCCTTGTTTAGCTAAGACTGTCTTCAGATAGATAAAGGAGACTTTTCCTCTTTTCCTTCCCAACCTCTGCTGTCTTGGCCATCAAAGTTACAGTGAAAGCAATTGCACGTTTATTACTACTCTGACCACTGTGCTTCTCTATGGGGATTTGTACTACTCTGTCATTGTATTCTATTTTTCAACCTTGCTGCACTGTATGTATGTGAAAGGTACCTGGCATGTCTGACGGTACAGGAGAAGCCAAAGGTCTTGTGGTTTAAAGGTGACATTTTGTATGGCTTCTGTATAGTGAGTATTTACTTAACTGAGGAATATTAAACCAGGAATACTGGTGAGGCAGCATTATTATTATTACTATTACTATTATTATTATTATTATTATTATAAATGTCTTGGGATTAATTTTAAAAAATTAAGTTCTGTTCTAAATCAGCCTAAATCAATCTTGTTGCCAAGATGAGTTGTTAAATTGAAGCATCAGTTTTAAACAGGAAAGCAAGGCACTGGTTGCCATTCACAATTCTTTGTTAATGCATTCAGATCTCTTAGCAAGCAGTACATTTTGCTAAAGACTACAGCTTTTCGTAGGAAGGTACATATCTGAAGTGCTCATCAGAAGATACTGGGGAACAAAATGAAGCCCCCATAATGCAGGGTGAAATGGTCAGTGACCTACCTCAGTTTGATACTCACAAGACTATGGGGCTGGGTGAGATCCAGCCAAGGGTACTGAGGGAGCTGCAGAAGTGCTCACTGAGCCACTTACCATCATTTATCATCAGCCCTGGTTAGCTGGGGAGGTCCCAGGTGCCTGGAAGGTAGCAAATGTGATGCCCAGCTACAGGAAGGCAGAAGGAGGATCCGGGGAATTACAGGCCTGTGAGACTGAACTTTGCCATCCTAAAGGTCTTTTCCAACCTTAATAATTCTATGATTCTATAAACCCATTATCTGTTGGTAAAATCATGTAGGCATCTTTTGCTTGGAAAAAAAAATCGTAATATTCAAAAGAACAAGCTTAAGTGAATCATATCCATACATGAAAGTAAAGGTTTCTCTAGAAGTCCCAAGAACACACTGACTGGAATATGACTGATTTTATCCAAGAGAAAATGAACAAAATGAGAGGGCGACTTTTTCTATCCCAGGTCTCTCTAATACCCACTTTCAGGCATCAGTCAGATTATCTTGTAAACTGAATAAACAGACTTGCTCTACTTACCAGAGCAGCACAATATACTCAAAAGCTCATTCAAATGCATCCACATAAGAAAGGGAAAAAAATTATAACTAGATATAAATATGATATAAATAATATAAATATAAGCATAATATCACATCTCCTAATGACATCTCTAATGTGATGTTGAGTAAAGTTACGGACAGTAGTTTGAACACTGAACCAATATTCTTCGGATGTTTTGTTGGTTTAAGTTACTTTGCTTACTCCACAGGTAAGTTTTAACATGCAGATTAGGAATGACTGTTTTAGGAGAATGATGAACGTGTAAATAACTAACATCTTGAAAATGCACTTAGATGTCACTGTGCTGAGCAAATAAGAATTTCTGGCTAGACATAAAAGACCAGATTAGCAAACTCAAAAGATCCACCTCTTTTTGAGAGAAGCGCCATCAGGCTGTTGGAAAATGAGAGAAGGTAATTCTTTATTATTTGGAAAAATGAGCCAGGTTCCTTCACTGGGTAGAGTGAAACTGCAAGTTTTGTGCAAGTCGAGCATGGTTTCAAAGCAATCAGGTCTTGCATCCACAGACAGATGCACAGAAATGTAGTCACTATGTTTCCAGTGGGTGAATTCCAGTGTTTCCCGTATGTTTCTGTTAATAGGTGCCGAGCGCAGGCAAGCACTGTCTATTTCCAGGTAAAGAAGTGCAGTAATTGGAAACAATTAAGAGAGCATACACTGAATACAAAATAAGTTGAATAGTTAGACTCCTTCTGCTGATTGATCAGTTTAATATTGCTGTGAGACCTGGAGAGAGCATATTCAGCCCAGCAAAATTCTCTTTGGGTGCTTTGGAGTTAGAGCTACATCACTTGACATCTTTAGTTTGCTTCTTCCTTCTGACCCTAATTGCAGCCAGGAGTAAATATGAGGAAATTTGGAAGCTAGCTTGTTTACTGTTACCCCAGTCTAGATAAATAATATCTTTCCCTCATGGCCCTGTTTTTCACCAGATGACCGAGGAGCTGAGGCTACTTCTGTTCTGTGATCAGAATCCAGTAAACTAACTGAACTTAAAGACATTCATTCCTTGGCCTCAGAAGGAAGCTCAGAGAAGACCTCAATTAAGTGCAATGTTAGCAATTTCAATTAACAGCATTTAAGTTAAAAAAAATAGATTCAATTAGGAGATAGGGGTTTAAAAGAAAACCTTGAGTTCTGTAAATAAGCCTGCTTAATAAAAAAAGTTAATGGGTAAAATAGCTACATTTTTTTAATTACTCAACACTTTGGACTAACCTCTTGATCAAAAAGGCATCATACAGCACCATTTATAGACTTGTTCCTCTTGTTTGTTGTGGTTTTAGGTTTACATTTCTTTAGCTCAATAGGTAATTTTTTTTTTGCATTTTCAATTTTGCCAGATTTATATAACTGTGGGAAAGAGCTGGACTCTTTCTAATGTGTGTTATTATTTCATTACCATTCTGGTAGCAGTTATTTGTCATTTTTACTCTAAAAAATGACTTAGAAAATAGTTTCCAGTTCATTTATTAACTGTTTATAAACCATTCTATAATCACATATCTTTGTTATTCCTAACACATCTGTATCAAAGACTGATTTCCAGATTACTGCCTAAGGATAATTTGCAGCATGAAGACATAGCCTATTGGATGAGGCTTTTGGTTTGGTTGGTTGGGTTTTGGTTTGGTTTGGTTTTTTTACGTTGTTTGGTTATTTGGTGGAGCAAATCACAGAGTGGGTGACGTTGGAAGGGACCACAGTGGCTCATCTGGTCCAACCTCCCTGCTCAGGAGCATCCTAGAGCACATGGCATAGGATGGCAACCAGATGGTTCTTGAATTTCTCCAGTGAGGGAGGAGCTCCACAAGCTCTCTGGGCAATCTGTTCCAGTGCTCAGTCACCCAGCGTAGACTTTCTTCTCTGTATTCAGGTGAAACTTCCTGTGCATCAGTTTCTGCCTCTTGCCTCTATGTCTTGACTCCACTGAGGAGAGCCTGGCTCCGTCTTCCTGACACCCTCCCTACAGTGAAACTGTACCTGAATATGTTTCAGGATTGTCAATAATACATAACATTCTCTGAAGCCAACAGTTAACTGTGAATGAAAAGCTTTTTGTGACCAAAGGCATGTTATAACCACTTTTCAATTTAAAAAAGTTGAGTAACAGATTTCATAATTGTGACTTTGACAAGAGATTATATAATTTTTCATTTGATGAGAGATTTTATAATAATAATTTTATATATGACTTAGACTATGGGGAAAAAAATCCAGTTGTCCTCTTTTTTAAACCAAAATAGAGAATAACCTGAGAAAATTCAGTTGTCATCAGCAAAACATGAGGCAAAAAACTTTGTGTCTAATGATATGGTTTTCAGAAGGAGGCTTGCTGCTCAGATCAGTCTTGGGAGGGAAAACCAGTATGAGAATAAGTGTGTGTTTGTGACAGGGCGTGTTCTAGTCTGATACATTATAAGCAACATAAGCAATTATAAGCAATAGCAATTCTTTTGCCTTAGGATTCTTCTGCTCTCCAGCAGGTGCTTTTGGTGGTGGGCGAATAATTGAGTGGAATTGTTTTGAGAATGTCTGTCTGAAAACTCTACCTATCATGTCTTCTCTATAATTCATTTTCCCTCTTCCTTTCTATTCTTCTCTTGCATTACTTTGAACTGCCATGGTATTGCTTGCTTGTGATGTACTCAGCATGGGTGCTACAATGCAGAATGGTGTACTGAACTTCAACCTATATATATATATAGGATATATACCACAAATTTAATTGGATATATACCACCAATTTTCTGTAACAGAAGTCTTGAGGCTTAACAAGAAATGGTATTGTATCTCCCTGATACTTGGAAATTATTTCAGAACAATTTTAATGAAGTAAGGAAGCTTTGCGGGAGCATCTCATCGTTGTCTCTAAACTCCTTTGGTTTTGATACATTCCAAAGATTGAAGTTAGCTGTTTTTCTATTGCGTCTGTTCAGTTCTTATTTTTTTGTTTTCATTTGTAAAGTGAATAAAGGGCCTATACATTTATAAACTGCACTACCATGGCCTTCAGCAAACATTGCAGTTGATTAAAACATTGGTCAGAGCAAGTTTATCTGATTCCATCAGCATCCAGAGGTTATGAACCTCAGCTTATTAGGTCTGTATTAGTGATGTGATTAATGATATAATACTTCTTCCTTCCAGTTTTGCTCTGGAGGTTGACTTCTATAGCAACAGGTCATCATCAGGGAAAATTCTGGGGTAAAGTCTATTAATGATCCCGTTTTATGGCTGGAAACTTTGAATCATGTTGGAGATTCACACTTAGCAGTTAGAACCAAACCCTTACTAGAAAACATATTATTAGAAAGGGAAAAATGGATGGGGGATAAGTTTAATTCTGCTAAAAGATCAAAACTGAAATGTGTCTCCTGTTTTTTTTATTTTTTAGGGTGGGTTTTTTTTCCCTGCCTACTTTTGCTTTCAAAGATACCAACAGTGTTTTCTCATATTTGGGACTACCACATCCATAGACTCATTTGGAACAAGGAATGTTGAATCCGTGTCTGTTGTACAACAAATTGTGTTTATACAGTGGAAATTTAGATATGTGATAGGATGTCCTTAAGAGAGGAGATAGTCATTTATTGTTTTGGAAAACTACCTTGGAAGAGACTTGGAGGACCCATCCTTGTGCCTCAGGCAGAATCAGATTGTCAGTTCTGTTTTGTAGATCATCAGTGATGGAAAGCCCATAGCTACCCTTGACAATCTATTCCAGTAGTTCATTATTAATCTCAATTGAGTGATTTTCCTAAAATCTATGCTGGATATTTCTGGTTGGTATCTAAGCCCATTATTGCTTGTTCTATCCATCACTGGTATGAAGAACAGATTCTTTTCTTCCTGTTTTTTCTGGTTTGTGCCTTAGGTTTTCTACGTCTGGTAGTTCATGTTGATCTTCTTTTGAACATCTCCTGTTTGTGCATTTCCTTAAATATCCAAAATCGTCATGCGGTGTTATGATTGTGATTCAGAGATCGGAAATAGCCCCCAGGTGTCACGCCCCACTTCTTTTAGTTAGTAACAGAACTTTTACTAACCAGCTTATTTTTATCTTATCTTGTGTAAGCACTGTTTCTTCACCTTGTTAAAACCCATTTGAATCTTCCACCAGTCGTCCAACATACTTGCGATCCCTATTACTGTCAAGAATGTTTTCTTCTATCTATCATCTAGATTGTTAAGAGAAATGCTGAAAAAAGACTAGACCCTGGACAGACCCTCTGAAGCACCATAAAATGCATCTTTCTATTTGACAGTGAAACATTGGTCCTCCGTGGGTACAGTTATCTAATTTCTTTTTTCAGATTTTATTGTGACTTACGGATGTCAAGATGAATGATAATCACTTCTCTTCTTCTAAAAAGGCCTTTTAGCCACAACACAGGAAGAAATTGGATTGTTTTGTCAGTTTGTTCTTAACAAATTCATATTGATTGCCACTTATGTCTGTGTTACCATATAGCTGCACACAATTACTCCATCCAGAAATGTTCTTGAATATGAGGTTCAGTTTGACTTGTCTGTGGTTTCTCAGTTCCTCTTTCCTGCTGTTTTAAGCACAGGCATGAGACATAAGACATCACAGAGCTGCTATCAGTCCTCATGTTGGTTCAACTATTTTTTTAATGTATCTTCACTGATCTTTGTCAGGCCAATTAAATTTGAAAAATGTAATTAATAATCTGTGTTCTCTTTTGAGGTCTGACCGTTGTTGCTATTAATTCAGATTGACACCAATAGATCTCGTTCATATAGACTAATGCAAGAGGCACTCTCTGGCTCTCTCTGCATCTTCTCTGCATTCTCTCTGAACAGTTGGCTAATGTAGTCTTTCTAGTTGTAGAACCTGATTTTTTTGTTCACAGCTTACTGCCTAGATACTTTGTGTTTAATAGCTTGCATAGTTCTTGTGGTTGCTTGAACTTGGAATTATGTGGAAATTTCTGGAGAAGGATATAGGTCCTTTCCTAAGAGCATGCTTAGGAGGGACATGTTTCTGGAAGGTGGGCTGTGGCATCTTGGTTTTGGAACAGGTCAAATGAGGAGAGAGAAGCTTAGGAGATAGCCAGGTGATAGGCACAGGGGTCAGAAGAAGGCTGGAGTATTCATACACATAGGAAGGGCAAAGTGGCTGCTGGATTAAAACAAGACTGAAGAGGAAAAATGTAAAGATGTGGAAGGGAAAAAGGAACTTAATTTTCAAAGCATTTTTGTATCTATCTTATTTGAACAGTCTGAGACTTTCCTCTTAAAAAAAAAAATATTGTTTTACTTCATTTGTAGATGTTGCAAGTTCTTTGGTGTTTTCGAGCACTCTCTTTAAGGGCAGGCTATTGGCAGATCGGCTTCAGAAGTTTGCCTGACCTGATCTCTGCTCAGCTGTGATCGTAGGGTTCCTTTGTTTCTTATTGTCATGTTCTGTGTCTTGACCTCTTTGCTTGTGCTCCAGCTGCTTTTGGCATTCTTTTATGCTCTTCTTTAGTGATCTGACCTAGTTGGTAAGCTCCTTTCCCATGTTTGAGGTCAATGAGGAAGTCATGATTTAGCAAGGCTAATCTCTTACAACACTTCTGTTCTTTTACATGGAAATGGGCAGAATTTTTGTCCTCAGTTGTTAGTTCTCTCTCATGCTGTCAACTCTATTTTACTTTTTTTTTGGTGCATTGAGAATGGCATTAATGCCTGATTTCAAGGATGAAAGGTCAGATATGTCCATAGGGTTCAGTCCCAACTTTCTGTAGGATAGAGTACTTGCTCTAAAACTCATGATTTCTGGTTGTAACATTGCCTGGCTTTCACATAATGGTCGCAACCAGCTTCTTCCCTGTGAGTTGTTGGGTTAATCTACTGCTGGGTGGTGTTCTGTATAGCTGACCAAGTGATTTCTTATAGTGGCCTTTGTGTCCTTTGGCATCCTCCTCATCACGGATATACCTCTGACTTATTTTTTCAGCTCTCCTTCTTGCTTTATACCAACAGGTATCAACAAATCAAACATCTCCTTCCCAGCCTTTACTGGAGCGAAAATGTCTCTTCTTTCAAGTACAGCTCAGGACTATGGGCAAGGTATTGATATTCCTACCTGAGCATGGCTCACAGCTGCAGGTGGACACAGAACAAACAGATGGCTAGAGTGGTCACTGCTCCTCTGTGTACTGTAACATTTAATGACTGCTCCTTATATCCCCTTTAGGCATTCTTCCATTTATTGCTCAAACACATCACAGTACGGAAACTATTAATAAGTTAGTGTTAATTGCAAACTGGTGAATTTCCCATTTTCTCCTCCTCCAAACACATAGCGAGTTGTACTGAACCCTACCTGTGTTTATTTTCAAGAAGAATTTGGAAAAGAAGACTGTATCTGACTGTATCAGTGAAGAAAGACATAGAAGACTTCTACTTAAAATCATGAATAATTAGACTATTATCTTCTAAATGTTCATGTATGATCTTGGAGGAGAACTTCCAAGCATAAAAGAACATATTTAGACCTAGAATTGGATTATGTGATAAGGAGCTTTACCTTAATTACTACAAGACACTCAAACAACACTTAAAAGGCTTTTACTGTGCAAACTCTTTTCTTTTTGAAAATACTTTCGCTGCACTGTCGTGATGAATATTATTTGGTAAATTACCGGGAATTTAGAGAGTACTCAAGGTAATCTGAAGCAAATTTAGAAAAATAAGACAAAATATTCTACTGCTGTGATTTAATTTCTTGTAATATATTTATTTTAGTAATGTAACTCATTGCAGGAGGATATTGAAACAGGTCAGAAGTGTATTACTTTTTTGTAGGAATACTGGGAACATTTGCACTGGATAAATTCATTTTCTTATGTCCAGACACAAACAACTAAAACATATATTTCTAAGGTATAGATTTGTTCTCTTGTTCTCTGAATGTCTCATGCTAGCTCATGCCCAGAACAAAATATTTAATTAGATGAATATTGTTTGTTGTCTGGAATGACAGTCTGTATATTTTGTTTGATATCTGCATGAATGTGTAGAGGAATCGGAAATGACAAGTTTTGTCCCAGTGTAAAATTTTACACAAATTTGTTTTTCTGGCTGCTTTTTTCCTTTTATAAAATATAGTAGTTCATATGAAACCCAAAGAAGGAAATTAGCAGAGGTGAACAGAAGTCAGAAAAGTTGAACATTTTCCTGGTTAAATTTTATGTGGTCATGAAAATGATGGATTTCATGATTTTTTTCAGTGTAGTAACAGTACTAATTGTAGTTTGCCATCAGTGTTAAGCTAGGATTTTGAATTTAGCCTGTGGCAGTATAACAAGAACTTATGCCAACTTGCAGAGCTGTGCAGCTGATGAAAATCTCCACTCCAAGAAGAGCCTTTAAAATGTGTGAATGCAGAACTCCAGCTCTGTCGATCTTTGAAAAGCATTGGAGCAGATTCTACTCTGATGTGTGCCAGTATAAACCTCAAATTATTTCGGTGATGACTGTTGAATAGTTTTCATCAATGCACTTGAAATAGTGGGGTTTTTTTCATTTAAATGGGCCTGGATTTGTGGGCAGGGAGGGGCTAAGAAAGTTAAAATGTATTTTTTAGCATCAGGCAGCCTGGCATACTGCTTTTGCCTTGGGGCTAGATCTGTCCCTGTGTGGCAGTAACCCGTGTAGCAAGATGGTAGTAAAGCAGATGATAGAACACCACCAAAATAAGAGGGTCTTCATTTATGTTGGTAGATGCAGAGATCTGTGCAACACCTACACTGCCTTTGTTGTTTTTCAAAAGCACAAAAGTAAATTAAGAAACAAAACTAACTAATTTGTTTTTTCCTGAAGCTTCAACCTGTAATTTGCTTAGGAACATTTTCAAAGTCCATTCTAAGCCACTGTAATTCAGTTTTCCATTAAATTGTTGAGATAAAACAGTTCAGTGGTAATGTAATTGATAAACATAACACACCTAGCATATCTCTGATGTAATTCTTCTGAGGAAAACTGAAATTAAGTAAAACAAGAACTAATAGTCTAAGGAGATATTAAAGGTGCACTTGGGGTTGCCTCAATTAGTATCTTTGGTGAATTTAACCCTGAAAATTATTTTCAGGGCAGATAAGAAAGATGTGCACGTTGTTGCTTTGAATAGTTTGGCCTTGTAATGTACTCACTGTTAACACTTCACGAGTTACACCCACAGCAGCTGTTTCTTCCTTCTACCTCTAAATAGTTAGTTATAGCTCTTGGGTGGGGTTTATGTTTCTCTGCCACCTTCAGAGCTGTGTAAAGGAGAGGGATGGAGACCCTTATTCCATTGAGTAGATACTGGTTCCTCCCTGGCTAGTAACTTACGGGATTTCTGTAATCGAGTTTGGTCTGTCTAAAAGCCAGGCTTCTGGACTGAAGTAGTTATTTCTAATTTCATGAGTCATCGGAGAGGAAGGGCCAGCTGGACAGAGCTATCTATCTTAGGGTGCTGATGAATTGCTCTGTGAAAGTACTTGTTCGTAGAGGAAATTTAGGCAATGATCTCAGCCTATTTAAAAGGGATGAAGACATTCTTACCGTAGTGGGAAGCTGTTAGTAATCAAGAAACAGTCCCACCTGCCTATATGCATTGCTCCCAGTATTGCTATGCCTATTTCTCATAAATTATTTAAAATGGCACCTGATTCTAGATCTAAAGCAGCACTCTACTTCCCTGTTTGGAGGCCTCAATCTTTGGTACCTGCTGCTATATCCTCCCCAGAAGGAAGCTGTAGAGATCATCTAGCCTAACCTGCCCAGAGCAGATCCAACTATAAAGGTAGATGAAATTGTTTAGGTCCAATGGCATATAGAACATCTCTAAAATGAACGAGAAAATCGTCATGTGTGGGATGTACAAGTCAGCAATCCCAATCCTCATTGTTTCCTCATCTTTTTTCTTCCCATCCTATGGCAGTAAATCAGCTTCTTCAGAGTTCCCGTTTTGGAATTACCATCTCAGCTGATTGCAAACTCCCAAAGGATATGATTTCAGTAGCCTAATCAGGTGCTACACCTTTGGGGTATCATATGGCAGTGTTTGAGGGATGCCCTCTAAAGGCACTGCCAGCCAAGTATGTTTTGCTTTCTTGTGAAAAAATGCTTTTTGTTGTTTTTAATTTCATCTCGGATTTAAACAGTTCTGTAAAATGTATAAAGATGCAGAGCGTAAGTTTTCTATTTAGTTTCAGTTTCCAAGGAAGGTTGTTATCTTGGAGATCAATGGCAGGCATTTGGATAAAGCCAAAAGCAATACTTCATACATGTCCATTGGATAAGACAGATGGCAAATAACAGAGAACTTAAATTTTGAATGTATTCCTTCAACCTACATTATTATAGTCTTTAAAAGGCAATGCTTTAGTTTCAGATACTCAGCTAAATCTGGAGATACAAATATGTTTTCTACAAAGCTGAGAAAATACACAGAACCATTCTTTTGTCATTTCCAGGAGAAAGTCAAAGGCTGTTTCTTGCTATACGGTCTTGTGGTTTACAGGTCTTACTTGTGGGTATCTCAGTGGCATTCCATGGCTTACCTTGCAATTCTGGCAAATTTGGTTCAAGGAGACTCTTTTGTATTAACTTCAGTCAATTCCAAACCCAGACATTAGGTTTTTTGATAGTGGGAGAATTCCTGACTTCCATTCTGTTTTTGAGAACTGTTGATTCTCAAGCATTGCAGAGTCTTCTAAGAGTCCTGAGTACTTTATGTTTCTCAGGATTAAATTTTGGAAAGTTGTCTACTGTGATGATTTTTTTTTTCCCCTTGATATTAAGGCTACTCTATTCTGCCTCTGCCGTGGAACATTATAAATTGCTTTCATATGACTTGTGTTTCCCACTGAGTTGCAGATACTTTGGATTTAAGAACAGCCCTGTAGAGATGAAGCTTTCCTAAGAATTTTCATTTCTATTAAAGCTTACAATGTTAATATTTTTAGCAAGGCTTTTCAACTTCTGTTACAGAAGGTATGCTTTCCTAAGTAGATGAGGCATGTTACCTCTCTGTGGGAATCCTTCTCATGTCATAGCCAAAAACTGGCAGTTTAAAGAGCTTCTATTTGGACTTTATTACTTTCGGCAGAACCTTTCAGTGCAAAAACCCAGATGTTTTAATGCATAAAAAAAAGACACTCTGTTGCATACACCTCGCCAAATCAATTATTCAGTAAAATGTTTGTGGTGAAGCAGCAGTTAATGGAAGAGTGGCAGATGTCAGACACAGAAGTGTCCATTTCACTATGGTGCTCCATGGTCTGTTGTGACAGCTAAATGAAGCAGCTCAACAGCTGTCAGCATGTTAATGTTTTGGATCAAATAAACACGCTTGGAAGAACTTTCCTCTGATTTTTAAGACTTAATGACTTTGAAGGCACCCGTGCTTCTTTGCAGATGAAGTTTGAAGTGTTTTGTAAGTGAGGCCAGACGCAATGAGGAATAATATTGGACTGCAAGCTAGACTGGTGTTATTTTGATTTCATTGGAGCTGTGTAACTGAACCACAGTGGGGCTTAGAAATTCCTACTAAGTCTAAACATCAGAATTAAATCAAAGTTCCAGTGAGGTAGATAGTTTTCTTCCTTTGCTGTACTAACCATGGAGAAACCATAGAGAAATAAGCATGAGACAAGCTTTTAACTTGTGAAGAGTGAGGAGACAAATCAATCATAAAAGCTGGACACGTAGAAACATAAACCCAATATAACATCTGTCCATTTCAGTCAAGTACAATGCAGAAGGCTCAGGGATGAATGTACGATCATTTAAAAATATTTGTTTGGGATTTTTGTGGTTGTGAGTGATTGCTTTATAACACAGTCAGCTGATTCTCCATGAAAGCTTCTGGTGTGCCTGAGGGTTTTCTTGATTGTCTTTCTGACCTCAATTGTTTTGGAGTTGCAGTGCCTGATAGAGGTGTAATATATGGACAGATTCTGCTGCATGTAGCTGGCCCGTTCTTCTTCATTTCAAGATTTGTTTTCAAGTAGCTTATCCATTTCATAGGATCTGGGAGGGCATCTGTTACTGTTATAAAAAAAATACAGCTGGTGGGATTCTCTTTGCCATGATACTTTTCATGGTTGACTGTCAGACTAAGTAGGGGCGTATCTTTCAGCACCAAGACTGTTGAAGAGCTATGATGATAATTTATCTCGTTGATTTATCCTCTTTATCTTGAGTTCTACTGCTTTTTTTCTCCAAGTGTCTTCTTCTGACTGTGGTTGACTGGCTTGTGTAACAAAACAAGAAACACACAGGAAACCAAAATTCTAGATTATTCATCCAGGCTTGAAGGAATGAGTGAAGATTCAGCATCATCAGAGTATCTTAAAAATTAGAAAGAAGCATTTGTGATGGCATCTGAGGTAACCACAAGGGTGCTACGTCTTTAACTGTCTTTATGGATGGAGCAACGATCACTTATTTCCTGACACCCGCTGCCATTCCCAGTATCTGACTTTTAAAGAGTGCAAGCATGAGCAATTATTGAATATCTTATCTTTCTGCTCTGTCATTTGTCCAGCAAATGAGAGTGGAAGCTTAGTGAGCTCGCTTGAGGAATACACCAGGGCTGTGGAAGATGAAAGAAGGGGTTTGCCTGGGAGCTCTACCAAAAAATAAATTTTTCTCCATTAACCCTGGGAGCTTTATTATATAGCTTTCATAAAGAAAAATGAAACCAGCAACAGTTAAATACTAACTCACTCTTCTAATATTTTTTTAAATGCCAATGTGTGTATGACAAGCAATTATTAGTGATCATTGTAATGATAAGTATTGAAAACATTTGTATGAAGTAAGTGAAAGTAAAGTGTAATGCTGTTGAAAAATGAGGGTTGTTGCAACTTAAGCATAAAAATTTGCAGACTTTTGTTGCTTGGGTTTTTCATTTGGTTGCTGTTTCAGGAATCTTGGGGTTGAAATTCTGTGGCAGTCAACCCTCATTTAGACCAGAGGGATCAGAAGGAAGGTCTTAATAGCCGTTGCTTCAGAGCCCCAAGGCAACAGGTCTGGCACACTTTTTTTATTAAGTCTTCTGCAGGAGAAATGTCTTTGTATTTCTCTATATTCACTTCTTTTCTCTCTGGAATTATTGCAGTACTCTCAGTACTGCAGACAGGCCACCATGCCTTGCTTGGNACAGATCTGTCCTTTCATCTTTGGTCTGACCAGGTGTGGCTGTGGTGTTTTGGTGGAGTCTGGTTTGTGGATTTTATTACATTTTCTTAGCAAGCTTGGACAATCATAGCCATAAGTGTAAAATATGTAGAGAACTAGAACATCTGAAAGTCAGATCCTTAATTCATGGTTATGACTGTCAACTTCTGATCTGGTTTTTATGCCATAATAGAGTAAGTATGTGCCATTAGTTGGTTTTGGTCTTGGAAGCAGCTCTGATCACAGCAATTTTTTTACTGGCTTCTCTTTCATGCTCACCCTCAAATTCTCATATACGAGCCTTAGCACATAGAAATTATAATTTCCATTTTTGAAACCTCTAAAAATTTACAGCTGCTTTTTTCAACTCAAATAGGAAATTTTCCCCTAGAAAATATTTTGTTACCTTTACTTTTCACCCATATGACAAATGAATGAGTTTTAATCACTGTTTTTGTATGGATTCAGTCTCTTTCAGGTTTTGATTTCGAAGTTGAAATTGAGTAAATAAAATAACTGCAATCTCCATGTCAATAGAAAGCAAGGAGAGTTATAAAGTAAGATTCTACATGTGTAGCTTTGCAACAATAGAATAAAAAGTGGAATAATGAACTGTAAATGTATCTAATTACATAAATAATGCATTTGTGTAATTGTCTAGTAGGGGTGTGCTAATGAATAAATTACTTTTAATTGTAGGATGCTTGATTGTTTCGGAAATATAATTGATTGTAATCAAGAATCAATTAAACGCTGGTAGTAATTGTATTTATCAAATTTAATATATTATTATAGTTTAGAAACATTTTCAGAAAAGGAAGTATTAAAGGACTATATTGGTGTTATGTGTTCATACTGTTGGGTTGATGGGGTGGCGCTTGCTTAATAGTGCACAACAGAAAAGAAACATGTATTTTCTTCTCATCTTTGTTTCTGATCCCATCTGATCTGTGAGGATAAACAAGGGTTTAGACTTGCTCAGTATTCATGACTCTTAGCTTGCTGTGTGAAGTGGGCTTTTATAGAAACCAAGTGCCCCCCTGTGAGACTCCTTCCGTGGTGTGATGGTTTGCAGTCCTGACCAGATGAGAGCAGTGCTCTGCACAGCAGGGTGGTGATGCACAGGGAACCCGGACCTGCCTGCCTTCTCCAGGTGCCCTTGTGACCAGTCAGCCCTAGATACACTTTTTCCTTCAGGCTATTTTTGGATTGTAGTGTGTCTTGTGAACCGTTAGCTTTACCTCGAACTAGTTTATTATTCTTTTTGTAAATAAAACTTTATCTACTGGTTTCAGTTTGAAGGATCTTTATGTGCATGATGTGCAGAGAAAAGGCATTAGGTCTGCGTTCCCATGGCTCTGCTGGCTTTACAAATATGAAAGACAAGCAATTAAATGAAGTCAATATGACTCTAAATGGATAATGTCCCGAGCAGGTAAATGAAGAGGGCTCTGTTTTAACATAGACTTCATTTTGCTGTCATATGCAGATGCTTTGTTAATGCTGAACCATTTTTGGCCTTTGTAGAAAGGACCAATCATGACACCTGTTACACTGTAGATGGAAGAGTGGATTGTCCATTTACTGCATAAAGTGTAGACAATATCTGCCATTCGTGTTTCCATGGGTTTACAGGTCCTAATCAAAAAACGTGACCAGATTGTGTGCCATAGGAAAACTGAAACCTGCACTAAGGAGTAGGTAAAGCACAGAGCTCCCTTCTAAGGAAGCTGTCTAAGGACCTGTGATCGACTACCGCAGTTCCAGGAGAAGCAGCATTTCTTTGACAAGTGTGCAAAACACATAGATAGTAAATATAGAGAGTGCCATCTACTGACCTGTAAGGGAGAATATATATATTTGCAGCATTGTCCAGAATGAGTCAATAAAGTTGTTGCTGTTGTGCTCCAAATGGCTTCCTGACTGTAGATGCATGAGTCTGGTTTGGGCTTGACTTTCCCCTTTAGCATTATAAAGGGATCAGTCAAGCTGCCTGATGTAATCTTGGTGTTCCTAAAAACTTGTCCTTGTAACCAAAACCCCAAGACTGATGTGCAAAATTTCAGTGGGGAGGAGGGTTTTTTTTAAAAAAAACTATTATTTTTAAATCAGTTTGGGAAATATCTAAACTGGGTATTTTCTGAAGATTTTATATCTGGTGTCACTGGAAATGTGATGGAATCTGTGTCTTGTCCTTGGATCTTTTGCTAAATGAGCTGTGGAGTAGCTGCAGAAGTAGAAGCTGGGTCACCTCCCCCTGTTTGCTTGGGTTTTTTTCTCAGAAAATTGAATGTTGAGTTTTCATTTTACTACAGAAAGTGTTCTATCAAGTAATATCTGACTATCACAATAAATCGCTCCTTAGTTCAACAAAGAGAAATTATCAGAATTGCTTGCTTTTCCACCTGTGGGGGCTATTATTTAAGTAGTGGGTTTTTGAATTTGAGGATGAAGAGAGTATTTGACTTTTTTGTTTTTTCTTTTTGTTCTAGCACTGTTTTCTGAACATAAAGGGGGACAGGGTGGAAAAGAGTACAGAAAAGGGAATTTTGGGCTTCCTTCTTCACCCCAAGAACTGAGTTTACTGCTCAGAAAAGGTTAAGAAGACAGAAGCTTAAAAAGACAAATGTTAGGAAATATTCATCTGTGAATGAAGAGCAAAACAAAAGACTTTATTATTTCCCTGTATAAATCTGCAGTGTATCAGATCTGGAATGCTGGACTCAGCTTTGGTCTCCCTGCTTCAATAGAGATGTTACATAAACTAGAGAAGGGTAATAGAGATGATCAAGAGTTAAAGAGCTGCCACTGTGCTCAAGAGGGTCCTACAAAAAAAACATGGAAGGGAGGAAATGGTTATTCTCCACTAATCACTCTTGAAGAATTGAGAGGCAACCAAATTTAGAAAATTGTTGCTGTGCACAGATGAAATTGTGAAACGTATATTATGGTCTGAGAGACAAAATAATGGAATTAATGAAGAATTCATGAGGAGTACTTTGGCCGTTAAAAGTTGCCACGGTTGCAACCTTTGGCTTAGAAAGCCCTTTCCCTTCTGACTTGGGGCAATCAACACTATATGGCCAGGAAAGATCAGTTTATTCTCGTCCCATTTCTTATATTCTCCTCTAATTATGGCCTACTGAATGTGGCAGGAAATAGATTGTTAAACCAGGTGGATTTTTATTCTAACTCAAAGCAGCAGGAGCCAGAATATAAGACATTGCCTCCTACTCTGTGCCTGCAGAGTCATGCCCTGTTTTCTGACTGCTCTCTTTGTGGCCCAAGAGATGAATCATTTTTGCCCAGGTACCACTGGGTGTCATTTGGGATGACTGATCGGCTCTGCTCAGGGTATGCTTCAAGGAGGGGGAGAGGTGCGCCCAGAGCAAGGTTCCCAACTCTACTTTGTAACAAAAGTGCCCAAAATAACCTCAGGACTGGGGTGCCAATCTTTCAAATTCCAAAGGCACTTACTGGCTCTAGCCCTTACTTACACACCAAAGACAATTTTCTTCAGTTCATCTGTAAATACATCTTGAGGTTATTTGTCAAGAGAATTTATTCTGGCTTTTGAAATTCAAGTGAACTATTTTGATTATAAGATAATGTAACATAAATATGTCACTAATCAAGTGAATATGTTTGTATGTAAATACACCACATCATTCCTATTAGCTGTTTTAAGAGGAAAATAATGTACAAAAATGGCTAATTTCTACAATTTCTACTGAGTGTTCTCTGTTTCTTCCCAGATACATGCCTGCCTTTCAGACATGGTATGCCAGTTCCCACATTTCCATAAAGCTTTGGTTGTCAAAGCAATTTTCCTTGTTTATAATTTTAACCATGTAATTTGTTGAATGTCACCCTTGGTCCATATCAACAAAAAACTTTCAAAGACTTAAGTAACTCTTTCTTTCTGTCTCCTTTTTTTCTTGACTTTCTTAAGTAATTCTTTACCACTGAGATGGTAACAAAGCACCCTAAGGAACAAAATGTGTCAGCTTCAAGTATACAAAAAAACCCCAACAAAGTGACAAAACCAGAGAAAGATGTTCATATACAGTTGGTTAGCAAACCTAGCAATCATGCCAACTTCCCAAATCAGTTGCCAGTTATGTTCTGTAGTCTCTTTGCTTCCTGTAATATAAAAATTCTTGTCGCTCACTTTGTTAATAGGGTTTCTTCTCTGGTCTTAGCACATTTAATTTCTGGGTTCCTTCTTTCAAATTTTTATCCTGCTGGCATGCAAGCTAGTGTGAGAATGTCTGTAGAGGATGGTTTCACTGAAGGAGGCTGGCTGGAAGGGCATTAGTGTCCTGATGTATGTGAGTCTTGAGAGCCTGCACCTGAAGATGGGAATGTTACACTGACATCCTTTTGGGTTATTTAATTTTTAAGTCACAGTGCATGCTTAGTGTGAAAAAATATTATTAAACAAAGTTAATTCTGTGTGATTGAAATAATTTGTATGAGAGTGGTAGCTGGATTAAAAATCTCAGTCCTTGCAGTGCTACAATGCTATACCACTAGTTCAGGAGGTCACATTTTGGCAAACAGAGTTCATGCATTTCTTTCAGTGATAATACTGTCAACTCCAATTTACAATTGCCTGGTTTAATGCAGAGCTTACCAATAATTTGTAGTGATCAGAAGATCAATGAGATTTAGTGTTCCTGTTCTGAATGAACAAGTAAGGGTTGAGTGGCCTCCTGGGGGTTCCTTTCTTGTCTTTGGCTGCGACAGCTCAGAGTCCTCAAAGCCAAAGCTGTAATTAATTGATGTAATTTTAATTTTAGGATGTCAAAACGTAAACACTTGATGTTTTTTAGTCAGAAACTCTTGAAAGCTATATCAGGGTGCCGTGTCAGTGATTGAATTTTATCCCCTTGGTTTTTAGCCATACTAATGTAAGCAAACCCTGGCTAATGGCCTCTGTTAGCAGCAGCATGCTCCAACACAGCAGTGCGGTTGTGTAGCTTTCTTTTCCCCACGGGGTGACCTCTTTCCTGTCTCACTGAGGTAAATTCTCCAAGATTCTTGACGTGATCTGATGGAGGTGGAAAACTGAATGGCAGTTTTAAAATCGCTCGTCTCCACATGAGCAATGTCTAGCACATACTGCACCTTTAAAAAATGAAATAAATAAATGCTCTCCCTGCACCCAAAACCCAGCCATGGCTTTAGCATCTTCAGGCATAGAAGCATTTCATGCAATCTGTTGAATTAAGGGATTATTCCCTCACTCCTCATATCTAATTTTTATGTATACAACATTGAACTTGTTGAAAAAAAACTTAAAGCAGTAAGGCAATAAGAATAAATTGCTGAGAGCTCCAGTGAGAAATGTGTCATGCAAAATCATGGAGGAAAGAGCCAGCAGCTGTTACTGTGTTCCTGGGAGAAATAACCCCTTCACAGTGAAACACAAGGATAAGACAGAGGAAAACATATTTTAGCTCTCCTAAGCTCTAGCACTTGATGTAAAGCCAGTTCTGATTTAGAGGGGGTAAAACAAGGGTATTTGCATTTCTGGCATGAAATGCAACTTACTTGTCATACTTGTTGCTAGTTGTAGTCCTGTAGATTGGACAGTGTATATAATTTTTTTCCACTAAATTACAAGATCAATTTGGATTTTGGCATATTTGCAAATAATCATTATGTTTATTTTTGATGCACATCAAATACGTGTATGTTAATATTTTTACTTTTAAAATAATTCAGACATTAACTACAAGTTCTAGTCTAAGAGTGATACAAGGACATTCTTATCCTTAAGTTTTTGAGTTCAAGATCAGTTAAGAAAGCCAAAACAAATTCACAGTTTAAAATAGCATATTTCTAAGATTTAGGGGTTTGTCAAGAGTTGACAAGTTATTTTTGCCCCACACGAATGACACTAGGTACAGAATAGTTATGGTAAATTTGGGAGGTTATTGCTCAGAATGCAGTATCTCCTAAACTCTAATCAGTTCAGGCTCTGGATGTGTGGATTTTATTAATATTCCTGAACTGAGTCATATAGACATGAGTTATTTGAGGTGGCATTGCAATTTTTCCCTAGCTACTCAATAATTGCTCTGGAAAAACTGTTCAGATTCTGTTCTTGCTGCTGGAGGAAGCTGGTATGTTAACCAACTTTGCTTACTTTGCAGTTATTTAAATTTATCACTTTGGGGAGTTTTTTTCAGAATCTTGTCCTCAAATTACTAAAAGCTCATCTCTGGAGGAACTTTTATCATTGTTTCATCTGCAAAGGAAGGGGTAGGGTAAGGGATTCTTCTGCTTCCAGATTGCATTTTAAGATTCCGATAGCAAGTGGCCTGAGTGGAGCAGGATTGCCGCAGACCAGAATTCACAGCTTACCTATTGAGGGCTCTCTGCATTCAGTATTTCTGAGTCTTTCCCTGTCTCTGCCATTTGTTGTGCTGACTGTTTGCAAGTGCCTAACTGTTCGCCGTAGCCTGTAATTGCAAGGTCAGCCTAAGGTGAAGCTGTGCCTCGTTTAGGAGAAGACATGAACAGTCTGTTTAGGCCATGTGTTGTTGCCTTGTCCTTTTCTTGAAGCCTTTGGGTAGCTCAGGATGTTATGTACATGATTAGGAGCACCAAAATCTTTCAGAGTATACAACTGGGGCCAGCTTAGCTCCAGTATGCTTGGCAGCTTTGTGGGGGTCTCTGCTTGAGTCTTAGATGGGTAGAGTAAGAAAGTTGTTCTGCTATTTGATTTTGAGGGTTAAGTACTACATATTCCCTGGCTTTTTGTGCTATCTATCTTCTCCATTTCTATTGTAGGGAACAAAGCCCACCAGGTATCTATTTTTCCCATTTTTCTTCAAAAGCATAATTTTTCCCATATCCATGGGCGTGACTGCTCTGTATCAGCCAGCAGCCAGTGTCTGGAGGAAATCACTTTGTTGGGGTTTTTTTTTAAGAACTGAGACTTTCTTTGCCATGATTGCAAAAATGAGGAAAGGGTCAAACTGTGTAAGGATGTTTCTTTGACAAGTAGCTTGCTTGCGGCCTTCCATTGGTGTTCAGTCTAGGTGTTTGCTCTAGCTATTAATTTGGTAAGAAGCACATAAGGACAGAGATCTATTATTTCCTTGCTGAAAAAAAAAGCACAGGCTACCTCTTTGTTTTAAAACAGATTATGGTTGCTAAGTAACAGTCCCCTAAATTGAGCGTCTCCCTCGAAAACTAATCCCAAAGTCTTAAAAAGTGAGAAATTAAAGACGTGATGAATCTTACTCTGTCCATATGATTAACAGACGTTCTGAGTTAAACCTTGGTCCCACTGTTGTTGGTGGAGAAAGCTTCCACTGGCTCAAGGACGTGAGTATTTCTGCACTGATTCTTATCCAGAGTAGCGAAATTTGTAGTGTAGCACTAACTTGATGAATTTTGTTCTTGTTAATGAACTAATTACTAGATTTTTCCACATTGCTTCCACCTTCTCACATCTGCAGTGTTGAGGTTTTTTCGTTTGTTTGTTTTTTGAGGCAAATAAAGAAATCCTAAACAAGGGAATGCAATTGGACATTGTCATTAATTCAAAAGGACGAATGTTTCAGATGTAGTTAATGATGGCTGCTTCCATCAGTGCACGTGTTTTGTTTCCCGGTGGATTATGTTATTTCATGGATGTGGCACAGCTCTGCTTTTTCTTGCAGTGCTCACGAAAAGATAGAAAGCAGATCTAGGTTTTAGGTTGAGGACTAGAAGCACATCCTTCTCCTTCACAGCCAGTGCTTCACAGTGTAAGTCACAATACCTCTTGATCAAGTCAGTGAATCTCCTGCAGTGCAGAGACACCCCAGGTAATGTCTGAGATAGTACCAGGGATGGAAGTGAAATAGGTGTGGAGGTGGGCTCTGCACCTGAGCTACTGAGCTCTGCCAGAGGAGGTTTATTAGCTGAAGAGGAGTGCTGCACTGACACTTTTGGACTAGGGTTAGTTCACCTGGGTGTTGCTGTGCAAAGTAAATAAATGAGCATGGTCAGGCACTTTCTTAGATGTTTAAGCCCTATCCACTCATACTGTAGACATGCCTTCCAGCAATTTTGTTTGTGAACTTGGTTATGTTGTATGGTTTCTGTCTATTTCTTACTCATTTGAAGATTTCAAACTGTTGGCAGCTTACAGAAGTTGCCAAATACTATTGCAGTTAATACTACTACTTTTATGTTTGCAAGTTTAGGGACCTTATAAACTGAGTTAGAATGTGATTTCTCATTTAAATATATAGAAACCCACTTTTTCAAGTCTCTCAGCAAATTTCTCTCTCTGTTTTGCAGATATATTTGTAAGAGCAGTACTGATGCCAGCATGCGCAAGATGATTATTTTATGTCTTTGCGATTAACTAGACAATACAGTAAAGCGAAATTTTAAGTATGTTGCTTCCCAGTCACTTGGTACTTCAGATGTCTGGGCCTAGTGCACTGCAGGGGTTTTATTTTTGCCTTTGACATTGAGCATCCCTGCCCACGGCAGGGGGGTTGGAACTGTATGGTCTTTAATGTCCCTTCCAAACCAAAACAGTTCTATGATTCTGTGACTGAGCTTTTGTGCTTCATCCTGCCCTTGCTGTGGTGTGTTTTTAGTGGTGGTGGGCTCTTGTGCTCTCGCCTTGAACTGCTCTGAACTTGGTCTCAGGCTGAGCACTGGCTGGTTGGAGCACGAGCTGTTGAACGGGAGGTCTGTGCAGAGTTGTGTTCTCAGCTGAACATCTCCTGGGGCTCTTCTGTGGCCGACAAAAACACAGGAATAGGTAACCAAATTTTTAGGAGAAAAATCCCCATTTACCTCCTTCCCTTCCCCCGAAAAATGTATCCAGAGCATCACCAGACTCAGGGAAAATGGGAAGCTCAGGAGACTGCACTGTAGAACAGGCTCTGTTAAGTTCTTCTTCTTGTCCCTTCAGATTTAAGTCACTGAGGATAGTTTTTTCCCTGTCCATCTAAATGTAATCTCTTTGCAAGCAGCTTGATTTTTAAAATGAGAAAAAACCCCACCCTGTAAAACGAGATCCCTTCTGTCTTCTCCTCCTCAGTAAAAGGAGTGAATTGAGAAAATCCCATCCATTAACTGTAAGCTGTGTTGTTTCTTCACAGAGGAATTTTGTGTGTGTGTATTGGGATCTATTTAAAGCATTTTCATGAATTGTGTCCATTTAAGCAAGTGATTCAGATTGTTTGTAGCAGTAAGCAGCTCCCTTGTTACTTACCACTCCATGAATCTCTGTCAACTAATGTATTTAACTGCCAAAGATTTTCTATTCTCATTCATCAAAAATATCCTCAAATCATTGATTAAAATGTTGATGATAATTAGACCAAAAAAGATCTTTGAGGAACCTCACTGTTTAGTTGTCCAATTCATCAATGTTTTCCCAGTCACTTTATTTTCAGATGTGCTGGTAAAGTAGTTTTTTATATCCTCAGTTCATGTTGGATGTTGCTACTTCTGTATACTGCCATTTTTAAAACAGTAAGATTTTAAAATCAAGATGCCACGTAGTACTAAGTAATTTTTTTTTTTTAATCTAAGTATTTTATCAACAGAAATGTTATTGACATCTAAACTCATATCCTGTCAGAAAAGGTTAGTGATTGAGTAGGGAAGACCTAGTTACCATGGAACTTGTTGACTGAAATAGTTTTATTTTTTAACATCTATTTTTTTTGTTGATACTCTCTATTTTTGAATTATATATTTAGATGTCTTAGGAGCCATATCAGCACCACCTTCCCACTTTTTTTTTTTTTTACTTTTTCCAGACTTCTAACAATAAAACAAATTTTTACATNGCACCACCTTCCCACTTTTTTTTTTTTTTTACTTTTTAAACTTTAGACTTTTAACAATGAAACTAATTTTTACATTTTTCTTATCATGTACAAATCACGTTATTTTTCCAAGAGATTTATCAATAATTAACAACATTTTGGAAAACCCTGTATCCCTTAGAAAAGAGTAGATTCTTCTGTCATTATCTTTACTTTGTTATTATTTATATATTTGTGGCTTTCACCAGTCCTTTCAAAGCAATTTTAATAATAAAAATAACAATAATAATTGTTATTTAAATATCATCATCATAATCATGACTGAAACACTACCTTTTACGAGTTCTTGTTGTATTCTTTGGTATTTTTTGTATCACATGCTGCTTGAAGGAAATAGGCACAACATAATAACTGTTTTTCAAACCAGCCACTAACTTTTAAAGTCAGTTTTTAACTCTTTCATCAGTGGAACTCATTATTGCATTACCTCTGTTGCTGCTGCATGTGCTCACTAAACAAATTGTGTGCTTTTTTAAAAATCTAAATGTAAACTGTTTACCAGAATGACATTCAATAAAACAATGTTTTTATCCAATCCTGCACAACATGGGCAGACATTAAAGGAAGATTTTACCTGTTTTCCTGGTGATCATTGCTACCCGAAAGGAGTGGATGACCTGCAGTAGCCCATGTTTGGGTTTGTGCGCTGTAGTTCTTAAATTCCACATTATCTGCTGAAAGGCAGATGTAGACACAGTGACGTACTGTGTCACTGGTAAACTTGAATTCCGTTGTCTTAATATTACAATCCATTCCACTGGGTTTCAGTTATATTTCCAATACTTCGGGGTTTTTTCCTCTATATATGAATGTCACGTTCAATTTGTGTCACCTATTGCTTAGGTAAATAGTGTTCATTGTTGGGCAATTTTTTTTTTTTAAGTATGTTCTTTGAAAAGTTCAGTGTACTGGATTTATGTTGTTGTGAGACTAGCTTACATAGCCCAGTGTTTGTGCTATAATTATTCTATTGAATGAAAAACCTTTCTGGCTACCCTGTCAAGTTTATGACTTTGGAGGGTGAGATTTGACAAAGATGGGGCCAACTGAAGCATGAAGCTCCCTCTATTACAATAGACTTTTGAGTACTTCTCAACCCAAACCCTCCCTCTCAATCCCTTGGTGGCATTTTAGCTCGCCCACAGCTAGCCTTACAGATTTAGCAAATTCCTTGCTCTTGAAGAAAAAGGGACATTTATGACTTAGCTTTCCAGCTATCGCCCTCCAACATCCCAAGGTCTTTCAGGATCATTGGAACACAGGTTAGTAAGGTGTCAGAGGCTACCAAAGGAAGCTGCTGCCCGAGGAACTCCTCTTTATCACCTTTTTCAGTACTGGAAGGAAGAAAACTGTCCTGCCTGTGAAATCTCCTACCAGTTCAGCTGCTCTGTAGCCTCCTCTCCCCAAGCAGGCTTTCATCACCTTGTGGTAGGTCAGTGTATTTGGAGCTGGATGGTAGCTCAGTTCTGTCCTCCAGCTGTTTTTTCCTCTCTTCAGATGACTCATTCTGCGTATTGACATACCTTAGGTCCATCTGAGAAGATGAACCGTCAGTCAGACAGCTTGCAAATTGACATTGCAACTTGGTACATTAGTGAAATACATCACTTTAAGATGTGCATTCAGTCTTTGGCAGGTGACAATTGCAATGAAGTCTACATTGTCACCAAAATATGAACATTAGAACACCCTGACCAATTTTAAAAATTATTGAAGTAATAAATACCTTCATTATATTTTTCGAACTCATTTCTCACAAATGAATGATTTGTCTTTAGAAGTAAAATTGCATTGCACTTATTTCTGCATGAATTCCACAATTACCCTGAGAAGGTATAATTTTATAAGATTGACAAGAACAAAAAAAGTTTACAAGAATCAAATAGTCCATCAGATACAAATTATATTGTGTTCTGTTACCTTAGACTTGCAATTTAGATATCTGGTGAATTTAAAACAAAATGCTAAGTAATTTCAGTTGGGCTTTTCCCATTATTTTCTCAAATTTTTGCTTTTCTTTCTTTTCTACTGTCACTTACCTTTAAACATCCACTTTTTATGTCTTGATCAAAGCCAGAAAGATCACTGGTTTTATTTGAAAAGAACTAGTACCACATGAATCTCTCCTCTCTTTTTATATTATGCTTATTTGTGATCTACTGTTATAATTTACAAAGATGCTTATGAGAACCTGTACTCATGAGGATAAAACTGGCTAAACAGAAATCCCTTCTAATGTAAGAAATAACTTTCTTTCTCTTAATTTAAGTGCAGTGTTGAAATGAGACATTACTACAAAGAGATTTGTACTTTAGAGATCAAGTTATTGTGCTATTATAGTAATTATGGAACATTTTCATAGGTCATCAAACTTATGAAGAAAAGAATTGATCAGGTTAGGGAATCTATACAGAAAACTAAGGCTATTTAAAGTATTCATGATAGACCCCTGAAAATAACAAGTGCCTTATTAAGAAGAAGTTCTGTTGCTAGGAGACAGTAATCACAGTGTCAGAATAACATGTTTTTTATTTCGTATAAGAAATGCTGGTTAACACATCTAGTTAGATAATGAGCAACGATAGTCAGGTGATGTAAAATAGTGGCTGAAATACTTAGTTTGTGAGATATGAAGCCAATAAAAACTGCAGGTCTCTAAAGGCTGCTTTAGAGTAGCATCCCCAAGAACAGACTAGTGACTAAGACCTGTTTTGAGCTTGACTGATTTCATATTGTATCAAAACTTACCAGGACATCTGTGAAAAATTATGCTTGATTGCCATAAGTGGCTGACACAATGGCTCCTTCCCTTGCAAATAAGAGAATGTGTGTGAACAGCATGAAAATGCTTTCAGATATTTACTTGCATTCTATGTTTGTGTCCCTCCATCTACTTTTGAAAATCTTTTGTGAAAAGCTTTGCTGGCAGAATTTTTCACAGAAATAGTAAATGTTAAATACATGTAAGTAAGGATTTGTGGAAATAGTTTTGAGGGGTTTTATCTCTTTCAAACATAAAATTATCCTACTATGTTTAACCATTCAGATAACAGAGAAAAAAACCCAGTAAGTGAATTTTTGAACTTGCTCAGAATCAGACTATTTATCTGATGTGTGATTTATATGAAAACATAAAAATTTTAAGCTACTCCTGGTTAATTCACAGAGAAGGAGAAACAACAAAATACAAAGCTTAATTAATTTGAAAAATTTATTCCTGTACAAAGTCAGCCATTCAACTTGAGATATATTTTCAAGCTATTCCTCAGAGGATAGAGGAGCAGCCAGAGAGGGGGGCATGTTTTGCCCATAATTACATCATCTTGGGAAAAGTTCTAGTTTGACTGGATTCTTACCTGACAGCTGTACTGCACACGTCCTGCACTTTTTCTCTGGACATGCTAGCAGCAGAAACTGAGGAAAATACCTGTTGTTCAGTGAATCCTTTGGAAACATTTCTTATGCTTTCAGCGTGCTTCAGATAATTCCTCAGAACAGATTTTTGCTGCAATGATATTGCACTATATAATAAAATGATATTTAAAAAATCCAGTTTTTGACCTAATTTAAGTGAATCTCTAGAGCTGTTCATAGGCCTAGCAGTAGCAGACAACTGCACCAGATAAGAAAAATGACCTTAATTTTTATACAGATTCCTATAATTCATACTGAAACAAGGAAATAGTTATGAATTGTAGATTCAGATGTTTTCTTACATAGGTCTGAAATTATGCCACGATACTATTGCCTTGGCCTGTTCCCATTAAGGCTTATCTCATGTACAGTTATCTTTTTAGTCCTCTTTGTAAAGAATACATAGCTGTTTCCTATCTGAGTCTGATTTTTTGACATTCCTTTGCTTTCTTCTCTTTTCAGATACTCCCTTTTTAATCTCCATGTTTTCTTCTATGCTCCAGTTGCTGCAGTGTGAGGATTGTCTCAGGCTTTCTATTTGCAGACTGTTTTCATGGTGACAGCTTCTGCTCAGACCTTCTTGCCATGGCTGTATGTTCCCGAAGCCATCAGTTCAGGTTCACGTCCTCCTTCAGGTTCTTCCAAAACTAGATGGGAAGATTTGTTCTTTCCATTGGTTCAGATAGCCTTAAATATGAGAGAGTGTAGTTATGACCCTTCACAAATGCTCTTGGATGGCTGAATTGGGGGTGGTTAGGGGTGTTTCAGCAACATCCATCCGTTCTTAGCTGTTCCAGGGCAAGAATGGCATGGGGGGATTCATGTTTTCTCTAATATACATATAGGGTTTTCAATCAGTACTAATGAGCAGTTATGCCTCATGAATAATTTAAGTTAGGTTTGGGAAATAAATCTGATGCATCAAACAGTAGGTTTCTCTTTCATTAAGGTTTTATAAAAGCCTGTGTGTTGACTCTGCCTTTCACCAAAAACACGGGTACATAATGCAAGAAACAAGAATGGATTAACTAGGAGACCAGAGGACACTACATCTAAGTGGAATAGATAAGCAATGAAAGCATAGTTTGAAAAGCAACAGTTAACTGAAAAAGCAGATGTATAGATGTTGCTGGTTTTTGCAAGATGGTTTCTCTGTTATAATTAATAACTTTTATTAAATTTTGGTATTTGCTGTTGCTTCATCTAGATTTACGATTACAAAAAATACAATGACCCAAATGTGTTGTCTTACGGTTCTCTTTTCTGCTAAGGTCAAGTTCACTTTGTATCATAGTGGCTGTTTTTCCATAGTACCACTGCCAAACGACATTGCAATCTCAATCAGGTTCCTTTAATCTAGTTCTGCATTTTTAACTTCCGAGTCAGGAAAAGTCATAATTAAGGCTGCCTGTGCAGTTTTAACTTGGCTCCTGTGTGTATGTCCATCCTGATAAGCGTGTTTAGTTACACAAGCATGGCCATTTTTTACCCAGTCTGTGATCACCAGTCCTGTATGCATGTGACGTAGCTATTGAAAACTTTTCCTGTTACATGCTCTTAGGTCTCACTTATTGCTAGCTAGCCAAGTCTTGTTATTAATTCCATTGGGTCTCTTCAGTGGTGTTTATCACTGTCTTTTCACATGAGAGAGGTTGGTACTTTTATCTTTCTATAAAGAGAAATAGAGATAAATGGTTGTCATTGAAGTTTGCTAATTCTGAGCATCCAATTTGAATTGTCTGCAGCTTGGGTTTTGGGTCAACTACAATACTACTAAATCCACCAACTTCTGTGCAATTCTTCATTTGGGCAGCTTCTCCTCGTTGGCTGGAGTCAGCAAGGAGGACTCAGAGAAACAAGGTCTCTGCTCTGTGACCTTTACTTGAGATGTCCAGTAATGGCCCAGAACTGCAATAACTGGGGAAACGTAAACCCAGTATGGACTTCTGTTATTCTGAACCTTGAATTCTCTCCTGAAAACACAGATCGAGTGTACACCTTCTGAAGGTGACAGATACCACCTTTCCAATGGGAGGAATAATTACTCCTCTTTTCTTCTATCCGGTATACTGTAAGTTACAATTCCCACCTAGGCTGAGACATGAGCTTTTATTTTTGTTCGTTCTGAGGATCTGCCAACCTATGTGATGTGTCAGGATATATCAGCAGATAATGTTAGAGATGGAACATTTTACTAACTCCCATTAAAACGGTTACATTTTTATGGATAAGTGTGGTTTTTTGGTTTGGGTTGGTCTTTTTTTATGGATAGGGGTTAAACTAATTTGAGAGTGGGAGAGGATTGCAGGTGGGTCTTTTGCTTAAAAATCACAACATTCATGTGGTGACATTAATATTTCACTATATTGTAGCTCCTGTATAACAGAAGTGCTTTAACTGGAACAAAATACCTGACCAATGCTCTTGACTGAATCTCCCCATGCGTTCTTCTCCAACACTTTAGCAGAATTCAGTTTCAAGTCCAAATACCCAAGTATGGACAGATGAAAGCAGCATGAAGCAGAAATAAAACAGTGAAGCTTCAGGTGGTTTTACTATAGCCCCAAACATGTGAAAACATAATTTTGTGATGAAACCTTTTGATGATCATTTGGTTGTCTCCTGTTTTAACTTGTTTAAGTTGGCTCAACAAAACTGAGAAGTAAAGGGGGAAAGTTTCTGAGTGTTTGTTTTCCTTATAATGAAATAATTTAAATATCTCCAATAAGAACCATAATATTTTTGGTATTGCTTTTCTTTGTGTACAGGTAATTGGCTCATACTTATTCTTCCCCCTTTAAACAGGAATTTTAGCATAAGGTCACCACAGCTGTGAACAAGTTTATTTATAAGGAAATGGTTTTGTTTCAAATACAATTTTGGACTAACAGGTCCTTGAGTCTCATTTTAAAGGTTTTGTTTTTTGTTTTTTTTTTTTAATTTAGCCAAATTAAGAATTTATAACTTAAATTAGTTATGAAAAATGAAAGAGCATGCAACAGTAGCAAGAGCTTAACCAGAAGCAAGGAATAAAGAAAATGTGTACTGGTGTTCCTGAGCTAGGATTTTTTGTGGAACTTTCATTGATCTTATAGATGGGAACCTTTTGAAGCTCAATCAGGACAAAAATAAAGCCCTGTATGTACCTGGAAAGGAAGAACAACTCCAGCAGAGGATGGGGAACAGCTCTGGTCAAGAGACCTAAGGGTCTTGGTGGACCATGAGCTGAACAAGCTTGAATCAAAGCAGAGTTGCAAGATTAAAGTTTAGCATGCTTGTGTATCTGGCAGCATTTAGGACTGAGACAGGGAAGGAAGCATGAAAGGAAGTACTAAGTGTTGACCATTTTTTAAAAACATGGCCTATGAGCTTTGAGTGCCTTCTGCAGCTTTGGTGACTGTAAACTTTAGCCTGGGCTGAATTGTCAAAAGAACAGAATCCCATGGGATAGGAAGTTTGATCACATTTTCTGTGTATCACATCTGCGAGCCTGCCTGTAAAGGGAAAAAATAAACAACAGACAAACCAGTTTTCATACTGCAGAACTCCTAAAATGTTTGAATCGGAAGAATATCAGCAAAAATACTGTAGATTGAGAACTAATTTTTAGGGTTTTGTGTAGTTTAATCCAGTATCTGGCTGTCATGTGCCAATGAAACAGTAGCTGAGTATCTAATTTTTCTGGCCTTAATCATATTGGCTTTATCCTTTACAGGGTACTTCAGAAGACATAACCAGTGGAAAAAGCAGTGTTTGCAATACAAGGTTTACTGGGCGTAATGTGATGCTGACAGCTAGGCTGAGAGTGTCTGTACTCAGGCTGGTTTGTATCCTACCAGATTGGTACATACAGAATGGTTGTTTCTTCCAGTCATTATCTGCAGTTCTGTGCCTGCAATTACCATATCGGACAAGGAATAAGCTGTGTTTGTAATATATGTGATGTGGGAGGTCTTGAAATAAGCTCTCTTCTCAGTGACTGGCAGGAGAGCCTGAATGGCTTTAGCATAGAGAGCTGAAAAGTGTAGTTCTGAATTGTTCTCACCTTTATTTCAGAGAAACCAGAAGGGTGGTAATTTCATAATTTCTTAAAAGTGTTATCAAGATCTAGAGAAGAATACTGTTCATTTGAATTTGGAAGAGAATCCAACTGAGTGCTTTGCATCAGCAAACTTCAGAGGGCTCTATTAATTCGTCATGCTCGACAGGAAGAAAAGAAAATTGAAGGAAGTGTGTGTGTAGTGCTCTTAGCACAGTTTTGGATTTAGCTGAACTTTACTCTTCAGTTCACTGGCTCACATGACATTAAGAAGACAAGAAAGGTCAGTCAAATGGCAACTTCAAAAAGGTTCTTAAATTCCAAGGATGGCTCTCGACTTTGGGCAGGCTGGTGAATCTTTATCTAACTGTCATAGTACACCAGTAGATAAGCACTCTACTCTAGATGTAAATGGTATTCTTTTAATTTTCAAATAACATGCAGTGTTATAGCAAAATACCCAAGTTCCCACCACAATAAAACAAATTTTTTGTGAATTTTTTACTTAAAGTTTTTAACAAGTTCTAAGAGAAGGAGGTTTTGATTTGTGTAAAGCTGTTTATGGTGCTGTTTAAGATTTGCCCTCTCCCTTGATGCGTTTAAAAGTGCAATATAATTAATATTTCTTCCTGACACTAGGGCCAGCAGGTCAGTAGTTGCCAAAGAAAGGAAAGATGTTACTTCTAGGAGCCGAATAGGAGCTCTACTTTTTGCAGTTCTGCTTGTACCAAATGGGGTTTCAGTTTGGTAGATAAGAGAGCTGTAAGCAAAATCTCAAAAGTGCAGAAATGAAGGACTCTTTGAGCTACTTACAACCGACCTACAAGTTTCTTTAATCTCTGTGGACCTCCTGCATAGACCTGTAGCCAGTTTGGCATACATTTATTCACTATACCCAACTCTTCTTCACATGAATAGTGCTGAAAACTGTAGTAAGGTTGGCAAGCTTCCAGAGTTAGCAAACCATTGTAGAAGCACCTTCACTCTTTGAAGAGCAAACAATAAAGAATAAAGGAGTGTTTCTCAAATGTCCACAGATGGAAATTAGCCCTGATCATTTATGGATGGATGCTAGCAGAATAGTGGCATAAATTAGAAATACCAATGAAATACTATTCAAGTGATTTAATCAAAGACATCAAGGCCAACTAGTTCAAGAAAGAAAGTGAAAAGGAATAATTCCAGCAGTGACTGCTGATTTCTCTTGTTTCAATTAATACACTTCAGTGCCCTTGAAATGCCTCCAATTGATGAATGCAATAGTAATGACTACTGAATCCATCAAAAATAAACATATTCATTGTGGGTGACTTTTGAATTTAGAACAACCAGAACAGAAAATTAAGCCATTGGGCTAATTTGAGGCACCTCACCATTGCAGTAGATAGCACTCTCATTTCTTGGGTAACATATGTCTGTGTGCACTGAGTAAGAAGAAGCTGGAGTGGATGGGCAAGACCTACAGAGGTCACAAAACCCATCATGTAGCAGAGAGTTTTCTGTGAGCTCCTAAGAGATATTTATCCATCAGTTCACTTTCCAGGCTAGACATGTTTTGCAGCTGCGGCTGTGCTTGACCACTGAGATAAACTCTTCTGTCCATCAGTACAGGTTGATTGTTTCTAGATACTGCTCCATGAGCATTACATTTGTTCTCTCAAGACAAAAAGCCAAGTTACTCCTTGGAAGTATTTTTTGGATTCTGTTGACCAGCAGTTTTCTCTGTGTTGTAACAATTCAAGCAGCTAAATAGACTGATCCTTACCAGATTAGGTAGTGCCCTTTAAAAATTCTGTGTGAACACTAGGCTTAATTTTTGTTATGCAGTAGATTTATAAGTTTCAATGCCTACAGAACACCTGTGAACATATGCAGCTGTGGATGCAAACCACCTCTTAAAGCTGATATCCCAGATTTCCAGATAATGAATCAAGAGCAGTTTTACTGCTGACTTCAACTGGGGCATAAATATATATATAATGATAATAACAGCATTGCAATAGCTTGTCTAATAAAAGTTATTAAAAAAATAAAGCTAGATGTAGGATAGGATATTTCAGTTGGAAGGGATCTACGAAGATCATTTAGTCCAACTCCCTGGTGGCTTCAGGGCTGACTGACAGTTTAACATGTAGTTAAGGGCATTGTCTAAATGCCTCTGAAAAACTGACAGGCTTGGGGCGTCAGCCACCTTTCTGTGACTGAACTGCAATACAGAATCTGTAAGAATCCCCTATAGCAGCACACTGTCCCAAACAATTGCACTTTAATCTTGTGGTTTCATTTTATAAGGAAAGACTCTAGTAACTTTCACTACCTTCCTGTAGTCGATATTAATGACATGGTTACTGTTTTTTATTTGCCATGGAAGATACATAGGGTTGTTTGGGGTTTTTTTTTCTGGGGGAAAACTGGGGGGAAGACCCCTTTTTTGTATATATGGTTCCAACCATCTTAATTTAAGTTATAATGGGCAAATTCCCAGCTTTCTGGTATTCTCTGTTAGAAGCCAATCCCTAGCCTGTCACCATGATGGCAAGCAACAGAGTCTTTGGAGAGGCAGCATCTCATTTGTAGTGAATTCCTGGATGATTTTTCTTAAATTGGCTCTTCCCCAGGAGTAGCTTAAATGTGGTTATCCATTTAAATAGTTTACTACTGGGAAAACAAAGCTCTATAAAGTACAAGATCTCATTTGCAAAAGGTGTCCTGGGGATCGAAAGTGGATATACACGTGCCATGTGTTGCAGTCTCCATCCTCTGCTTTTCCTGCTGTTAGGAAATAATTTGAAAATTATCTAAAATAAGAGCAATATATTCCATGGCTGAAGAACAGGCTCAGATCTGTCTCCACAGCAGAACCTGGAGTGGTAGCCTTCAGCAATAGTTCCTGTAGTCCACAGGAAAAAAAGAAGTGAGCAGGTATTGGGAGGAACAGCACGAACTTCCCAGGAGGTGTGTCTCCAAGGACGGGCTTGGCTGTGGTGTATGGGGGCCTCTGGCTGTGGTTATACTACTAAAAGGGAAGCTCGCAGGACTGTTCTTTCGTCATAAGAGCATCTGCATATAGCAGCTTGTGTCCATGATGATTACTAAAAACAAAACAAAAAAAAAGAAGTCTCTCATATTCTGAAACAGAGAGGCTGCCTCAAAAATTTCTGCCTGGCTGATGGTGCTTTGAATCATGCCTATGCCCAGACTATGCCAAGGATTGGTCTAAAAGCATGAAATGTTACTGGCTTTCAGTGTGACATCTCTTCTCAGAGATTCCTTGGAATTATGTAATGGAAGGGGTTTCTTTCCCCTTATATTGGGTTTGTATGGCCTGCTTTTGGTAGCGTGGAGGGAACACAGGGGTGGCTTTTGTGGGAAGCTGCTGGAAGCTTCCACAATGTCTGACAGAGCTAATCCCTGGTGGCTCCAAAGACAGACATGCTGCTGGCCAAGGCTGGGTCAATCAGAAATGGTGGTAACACCTCTGTGAAAACATAATTAAGAAGAAATCAAAACAAAGGTTGTTGCACAGTTGTAATTGCAGCCAGAGAAGAGTGGAGTGAGAAAATATGAGCAGAACAGCTCTGCAGACACCAAGGTCAGTGGAGAAGGAGGGGCAGGAGGTGCTCCAGGCACCGGAGCCGAGATTCCTCTGCAGGCCGTGGTGATGACCATGGTGAGGCAGCTGTGCCCCTGCAGCCCGTGGGGATCCACGGGGGATGCAGAGATCCACCCACAGCCCATGGGGATCCACGGGGGATGCAGAGATCCACCCGCAGCCCGTGGGGATCCACAGGGGATGCAGAGATCCACCTGCAGCCTGTGGGGATCCACGGGGGATGCAGAGATCCACCCACAGCCCATGGGAGAGACCTGCACCAGAGCAGGTGAATGCCTGGAGGAGGTTGTGATCCGGTGGGAGACCTCTGGAGAGATGGGAGAGAAGTTAATGGAGACCTGTCTCCTGCGGGAGAGACCCCATGGTGCAGCAGGGGAAGGACTCCTCTCCCTGAGCAGTGGCGGAAGCCACGGGTGATGAACTGACCTTAACCCCCATTCCCAGTCTCTTTGCACCTCTGGGGTAGGAGGTAGAGCTGGAAAGAGGGAGGTGTGGGGGTCAGGTGTTTTTAAGGGCTTATTTTGCTTCTCATTATCCTGCTTTGATTTTGTTAGTAATAAATTCACTTTATATCTCTAAGTTGAGCCTGTTTTGCCTGTGATGGTGTATGGTGAGTGATCTCTCCTGGTTCTTATCTCAACCCATGAACCCTTCATTAAATTTTCTCTCTGTCCAGCCGCAGAGGGGAGTGAGCGAGTGGCTTTCATGGGTGCCTGGCAGCGGGCCAGTGTCAACACACAACATACCCTAATTTAGGGAATAAACTAAATCCTTGGGTCCAAACCGTGAGTGATAAAAGCTTTAAGAGAACAATGCTGCTTTCATACATCCAACATTTCTTCACTTGGAATGACAGTTTGGGGAATATCTTTTGGGAAATACATTCCAAAACCATCCCAGGCACAATGGGTTGCCCTGAAAATAACAGCCATCTTACTTATGACAAATAAGCACTGGCCCCTGGTACTTATATGCTTCTTTAAAATATCAGAAAATGTTTTAAACACTATCAAAAAGTCCATTAATATGATATTTGTTGGAATGGGACCTGGTATCATCTGTAGTTTTAGTTTTATTATCCAACAGAATTTTTAAAACTCTCAGAAATAATTTGCTACATTTGGTTCAGTTTGGTTTTTATATTTTTTTTCACTTTTGAGTAATTTTATTTTTTAATTTTGAGTAAATTTACTTTACTCAATGCTCAGGCCCTTGTGTAGTCTGGGTTTGGCTGAAGTATTTTTTGAGAGTTTAAAAGACCTCAGAGACACATCTAAGTTTAAACATAAGTACAAAGTGTTGGGGAAAAAATGGGGAGACCTTTAAATGTGATTTGGTTCTCTTCTGTACAGTAGTGTATATAGCAACAGTCAGTGGTACATGCTTTTCTTAGCATACTATCAGCATTAAAATTTAATAACGTATATGGGATCTCTGAACTACTATATGTAAATGAAGAAGACAAAACTTTTCAGGTAAAATACATAGCTTCAAAATATGCTTATTTCTCCTAGATATTCCTCATTTTTTTCTGCAATCTCTTTTATCATAAACACAAAAACTATTTACAGCCCCTGAAGGAAGACATAAAATTTAAGACTGCAGGTACCACTCCTAGGTTTTTTGAATTCTCTGAAAAACAGTGATTTGGATTTTCTAAATTGAATCACAGTTATTATATTCAATACATGATCTTTATTTATTTTTTGAGGGGATAACTTGGAGAAGAGAGCTGAAGTTTCATATACCTTATAACACCAGCATTTTATCATGTTGATGTTTGTCTTCTTCTGTGAACAATGGTTTCCATTAGTGTCTTGTACAATTACATCTGTTTGATTATTAATGCATTCATAAAAAAATATTTTTTTACCCTATTTCTGTTTCATTGTTCATTCTGACTGGGAAGGAGATTTCTTTCTAAAAGACAAAGAGCCCAGTTGCCTGAATCTAATTGTATTCTCAGTTTACTCTAAGCAGAGATTTTTAGTTGATCTAAAGTAAAAAATGTTGTTTTTTGCTGTAAGCCAAGTGAACAGAAGCTGTGCTTTCCCATTTCTCCCTGTCTTTATTACCTAATTGTTATTCCTTATTACAAAACGTCTGCCCTTATGTTATTTATTTATTTTGCAGCAGGTTCCTTTTCCTTCACACTTGTTCTAACTGGCAGTAAACCCTTAATGCCACAGTGACCAATGGTAAATCACCGTGTCTGACACTGGGAGACAAAAGAAGCAGGAGGGATCTGTGAAAAATGCCTGCAAGAAGCAAAGCACAGCGTGGATGGAGATGATTCACGTCTCTGCAGTGAATCTTCAGTAAAAGGTAGCAGAGCAGAACCAAAGACCATTTTCACTCATCTTGAATTCATTTCACCTGATCTCTAAAGTATTTCCCTGCTACCCACCAGAGCTTTGAACCAGGCTGCATGTCTGAGTACTGTTTTTTTTTTTTTTTTTTCTTTTTTCTTTATTTCCCAAAAAAGTGAGGGTAAAAAAAGCAGGTAACAGAGGGAGCAAGGAATGCAAAAAAGAAACCAATTTGGACATCTGTCTGTCCATCCCTTGAAACGTTCACAGATTTTTATGCAATCTGATTAAGAATAAGAAATTTTCCAAAAAACATGTAATGGTCGTAAGTTCCCAAGTCACTTAAATGCTTTTGGAAAAGTTGCTGGAAACAGGTGCATCCATACTTAAACAAAGAAATGCTTTCTATTTAACAAAGCCTTCTTGTAAATTTTTGTCTATTTTTATTGCCATTTTAGCTATTTCCTTGAAAAATTAAAATTTTTTTCTCTTTTGTGAGTATTGTAATGTCTGTTTGATTTAGAAACTCAGGGCTATCTTATTCCTGTACAAGTCTGTGTAAATCTGCTGGTTACTTTATTAAGCAGAATCAAACCTGTTGCCCTTCACCCTGAGAAGCTATAGCAACATGCTTATATGAGTCACAGACTCAAAGTAAGTAAATTTAAGCTTTCACAGATAAAATTATATTGAGTTGAGAGTGACCTCCTGGATTGTTGTGTTCCTTTCTAGCACAGACAACTGCAACCATCATACAAGCTGGTTTTCTTTGGGTTTAAACCAGTGATAGGGCTAGCCCTGTTAGTGTGACTGAAAAGACACTGTATTTTCCTGCCTTCTGGGCTTTTCTGGCATTCCAGCTCATTTCTGCAGGACAAGAGACTTGGTTTGCAAGGCTGAGTGCTTTCTGATTAACTTCAGCTGAAGCTGGAAAAAATCAACACAAGATTTTGCCACTATTGAGGTATTGAATCTGGATTCCTCATATGTAGAAGTTTCAGTTTAATTTCACCGGGGAGTTTACCAAAATTACCTTGTTAAATTCTTTGGGGAGGTGCCTGCATTTTCCCTAGCTGCTGAAGCTCTGTACTTGTTTCCTGTTCTGTCCACAGCTGAGACTTTCAATAGTCATCCCCCTGATCCCCTCTTTTCTTATAAGAACTGTTGGCTGCTTCTCGCTTTTGTGACTGAATTTTGGATCCTTCTTAAAAAAAAAATCTCTTTCTAAAAGTTTTGGCCGTGTGGAAGTAATGCCATTGTTACTTGTGTGGTACTACACTGTGTAACTTTTGTTACAAGATGTATTCTAAATACACTGTTGGAAGTTTAAAAGGGAGCAGCTAAGGCCTGTGGATCTGAACCTCTGCTGAAGAAGCAGTATTTGACAACCCAGAAAATTATAGACAAGGGGGGGTGGAAATTGTAATGCCACAGGAAAGTGAAGAATGGCCTATTTCTTCTTGCACAATCAGAACAGAATCTTCTAAAGTAGTCTGCTTTGCAAACATACACAAGAGCCCCTGTGCTTGCATCTTAAAAGAATAAGCCTACCAATATATCTTATGCTCATTGATGCTATATATGGTAAGGGTTTTTTCACTGTAGAGGCGCTTTTGATTTGCCTGGGTTATAAAAAAAATATAACATCAAGCTTTTTATTTTGCTACCATCAGTGATGTTCCAGGCCCTAATACCTAGAGGTGGGTCTCACTGTGTGTCAGGGTAATTGCAGAGAATACAGAGTGCTCACTCTGCCCTGTCTCGGAACTGCAGCTACAGCTCAAGGTGGCAGACAAAGGGAAAAGAGAGAGAAAACATGTGCATGTGTTTGTGCACGCGTAGGCAGTGTTAACAGAAGGGAATTAGCTGGCTCAGAGCTTTGATTATTGACTACAGAGAGTTTCAGCTCTGGTCTCTTGTGTGAATCAGTCAGATCCATGATATCCAAAACTGGTTATCAGCTGATGATTGTTTGATTGCCTGTGAAGTAATTAGTTTGAACTGGGCCCCCGCAGTGAGGCTCACCTGGTGTCTGTGCACCCTTTCCAGGTGCTCTGGGGCCAGCTGAGGAGGTGATGCCTCCAGGCAGCCCCAGCTCCCTGTAACCCTCTCTCTGGTGACGTAAGGGCTGCCTCTGCCACAGCACTGCTGATGACTTGCTGCTGTAATTGCATCCAAACCCATCTCAGTTAAAATTAGCCAGATAACCCTGAGAGTTGAAATAATCAGTACTGGGTAACCTGGCTGGTGCTGCCAGGGATGGTGGGGAGGTGGCCACACAAACCCCTCTGCCAGCAGGCTGGAGGAGCTGGTGGGCTAGAGCAGTGGGGCTGGCAGATGGGGCTGGGGTCAGCAACCTGTGCGGCTGACACAGATTCATCTGCAATGGGATTGAAGGGGTTCTGCAAATGCTAATCTGCTTTCTTCACTCTTTTGATACCTCCAACCCATTTCCAGGGACTAAATGAAAGTAACAAATCACCCACTTGGCCTTACTTACCATCCTTTGATTTCCCTGTTATGGACACCAGCCAGTTAAGTCTAAACCTTGGTCCCGTTATAAGAATAGCCAAATAACCATTGCTTTCTTTTAAATAAGAAGTTAGTTCTTAAATGATGAGAAAGTTTGTGATTCTTTGATCTACAACAATGTGAAGGTGCTCAGTGCAGCAAATATAAACACTTGTACTGACCAGCCTGATGAACAACCAGTCCTGTGGCCATTCCTTACACCTGGTCAAAGTGAGAGTGGAGACTCCTGGATTCTTCCAGTCCTGCAGCCAGGCTGCCTGACCTGTGTATAAAAGGGCTGTGTTTCCAGCAATTTTGACAAGCATTGAATTCACTGTTAAACATTTAAAAAGAGTAAGAAGTAGAGATTTTCTTTTGGTGCTAGCATTTCTTGGGTTGTAATTTTGCATTACTGTTGTAGTATAAATAATTTACTGTACTAATGGGATGGGAAATTTCTGTGGGAGGGAGCAGCAGCAGCTATCCTAGAGACAAGTGTGAGGTGTGGCCCTGAAGTTTGCATTTCTGGAGCCACTTCTCTGCATGAGCTGCAAGTAACAACCCTGTAATGGAAGTTGTCACCTTTTGACCTCTGCACTTCTAAACCTCACATAATGACCAAAACCACGAAGTTGTTCAAGTTAAAAGTCTTGCATCCATGAAGTTATAAATACATAAAAGAGAAGGTCTGTTATTCAGTCATTTTAAAAAGAACTTGAAAGCTTCTGAACAGGAGCAGGGTTGCCATTATGTAAGAATACATTTTTAAAGAACATATTCTTATTTAATTAAATCCTCAATATAATCTTCATTGTTTCCTGTCTCATTATTTGGCATGCAACATATGTTAACTCTGCTAAAACCAACCCACTGTCACAGTTTGTGTGTGTTTTACACATATCTCCCCCAGCTGCATCACCTGTCAACAAGCTGGTCACCTCTAATGATCTGTTTAGTCATCTAGTTCCCATTATTTCAAGTTTAAGTTCTTTTTCTGACAGCAGCTGGAAATGTTTCCTCCTGAGTGTCTTTGCTCTGTGGCCGAGCTGGGAGGTGCAGGATGAGGAGAGCTCCTGGGGTCTGCACTGTGGTGCTGCCTGCACTTCAGGAAGGAGCATCAAAGCTGCTGGTTAAGCTGGTTAAGCTGGTTAAGCTAAGGAGTACTCTGAACAGTGATGTGCCTTGGCTGGGTCAGACGTCCTGTACAGATGAAGAGTGAACCAAGGCATTTCCTCACAGCATTTTACTGGGAAGTTGAAGCTATTTACACACAACATGGAGTGACGGGTTTGCTGATTGTTTTAATTGAAACCCTTGTTGTCTCAAAGCATTACTCAGTACCAGTCCAGCAACTCCACCCCACCTGGTCCAACTAGTTTACATTTTAAGTAAAGACATGGACAGATAGAGCCATTGTGGCTGCAGCAAGGTCGGACCAAGCAGTTCCTATCCATCCCACCTTACGCTGCTCATTAGTTTACATTTTAAGTAAAGACATGGACAGATAGAGCCATTGTGGCTGCAGCAAGGTCGGACCAAGCAGTTCCTATCCATCCCACCTTATGCTGCTCATTTCTTCTCATGGTTCCAAAGGGTAGCCCTTTTGGTTCTGTGGGCTTTACTGTTTGAGCGGTTTCCATCGAGGGTGAGAGATGATCCTACCTAAAAACCCCTTAAGACAGGAATTGTGGACAGAAGTTGAGAAAGGAGGGAAATCTGAATTACAGCTGGACTGATGATTCTGTCACAATGCGCATTGCCCAAAATTTGGAGATGTTGCTGTGCTGGTGTACCTTCTGAAGAAATGTTGTAGGACAATACCATCTGTCCAGGACGTGTAAAATTCTTTATTGATTTACAGTGTTCTTAAGGTTTTATTTTCAAGCATTTATTTAAAGTTGTATCTACTTGTGGGTGTTCACAATGCTGTATGCTTACTTCCTTTTTTCTGTTTACTATGTCTAGATAAAAGCACAGACCAACACTTACTAGAGCTAATATATTATGTGGTGTTATTTTAGCACAAATGCTTACTGTTCAGCACCTGTATCAGATCAGCCATGGCAGCTGATGGTTTAAAATTTATGATGCATCATGGTGACAATATGATTTCAGCTCCAAAACACACAAACTCTACTTCAGTCTTCTTGTCTTTGCACATATAATTTTAAGCAATGAGAGAAACACTCTGGACTATTCTGACAATTTTATATCTTATTGCATCATATAATGTGGGTTATATACAACAGAGATGGCTGAAAAGTACAGTTTCCCTGTAGACTCTGCCCTGACAGATTTGCAGCCTGCTGAATCCTGCGGAGAATTGAGGATGTGCATTACAATGCCTCATCTCCTGCAGGATGCTGTGAACTTTCAAGTTGTTTTCACTGTGTAATTCCTACAGTTTTTAAAGTCAGGTAAGAGCAGTAGAAGACTAAGTGATAGATACAAAAAATGCAATTTATGAGCAGTGTTTTCACATTTAGAGTAATACACATTGTAAATCAGATCATTGTCTAGTTTGCTAATACATGGCACATTGTGCTGCGATGTAAAGCTAGAGCAGAGCACTTACCACATCTGGAGTGCTATTACTTAATTGAATGAATATCACGTGCCACAAAAGCAGACATAACACATATAAAGACAAAAGTGGAATAGGATGATGTGACGAAGAAAGGCACGATGTTTTTTGCTTTGCCACCAGATGATGAAGTGACTGCAATCCATATATTTCAACCCTTGTAATTCACATATTTCATGCCAGCAATGGTATTTATTAATTTATCTTCAGCATTAAAGTATTAATATTATAACTTGTAAATAATAGAGTCATATGCAGAATTGTATATGCATCACTTTAAATCAGTGGTGAATTTGCCCCAACGCTGCAGTAAAGAAACCATAGCCTCAGGGTTTAAAACCAAAGTTAGTAATGAAGTGAAGAAATTGTTAGTCTGTTGGTGTCAGATTTGGCAGGGCAGAGCCGAGCAGTTTTGTAAATTTAATCCCTCCTCCACAAAGATTACCTAAGCTAACTATTCGTAATTTGATATTTACTATTTAATGAGCTCAGATTTAAGCAAATAAATTTTCATCTTTGTGTTTATCCTTGTGAAAGTATAAACTGATGTATTATGCAAATAGCATAATCTCTGGTAAACCCACCAACTCCCTTATTCACACTGACTTTTCTGTGTGTTCCCATGTTGACACCTTCATTTTGAATATCCTTCTAATCCCTTATTTATTGATTTATAGCTGTCTCATCAAGAAAACACTTCCTTTTAGCTCATTTAACTCCTGTTGACTACAAGATGTTGGTAAAAAGCAGCTTCTTCCCAAGCAGCTTTGGACTTGCTTCGCTTGGGTTCACGGCTGGTTCGAGTATTTGCTCTTATGTACTCTTGGTACTGTGAGAGAAAATCAGGTTTAAAATAACCTCAGCCAAACCATCCCTGTCATGTGGAGAGAGCAAGCCAAGCAAACTTCCATATGATGTAAAAAAACAAGTACAGTAAAGGGGCAAAAGGGATTCTGAGGACTAGAGCACGCGCACAGAAAACAAATATGTCTGAACTGTGTGTGTGGAAGTAGGAGCATTTCAGACCCCTTTGACTCTGAGGGGTGGGATTGCTGTAAGCCATTAGCTTGTGTCAGTGTGTAACCCCAGGCCCACACAGCCACTCAGTCACTTGTCCAACGGGTTGGAGGGAGAGAATCATGAAGGTAAAAGTGAGAAAACTCATGAGTTGAGCTAAAGGCAGTTCAATAGGTAAAGCAAAAGACACACAAGCAAAGCAAAACAAGGGAATTCATTCACCATTTCCTATGGGCGGGTGTTCAGCCGCCCCAGGAAGGCAGGTTTCCATCAAGCATAATGGAGACATGGGCAGACAAACGCCATCAATCCAAATATTCCCTCACCTTCCTCCTACTTCCTCCACCTTTATATGTTGAACATGACATTGTATGGTGTGGGATATTCCTTGGGTCAGTTGGGGCCAGCTGTCCTGGCTGGGTTCCCTCCCACTCCTTGTGCACCCCCAGCCTCCTTGCTGGTGTGGTGGGGAGCAGAAAGGTCTTGACTCTGTGAGCACTGCTCAGCAGTATCTAAAAAATCTCTATTATCAAGGCTATTTTGGTCACAAATACAGAACACAGCTTCTTAATGGCTACTATGAAGAAAATTAACTCTCTCTCAACCAAAACCATCTTGAATTACCAGTTCCCATCTCTGGCTGTCTTTTCATATTGCTCCCTGACATCCAGCAAGACCTTTTCATTTATGTACCTCATTGTAAACTCCCTAACACAGTTTTAGGAAGCAGGACAAATAGTGCAGCAGTATTAAGACAGTATAAATAGCAGTGTTTGCATCATTCTTTCTTTAGAAGCATGCACTGATTTGTCCTTATGATTATTTTCTTGTTTGGAGAATATAATTTAATACAAATAATACTAAAATAGTAAAAAATTAGGGCTTCCGACTTAAATACTCCTTACTCCAGAAGCTTCTGGAAAGCAGATGCAAGTGTCCATTAACCATATACACAACAGAAAGGGCTTGGTGTAAATTATTTATGTGGTGTGCTCAGTGGGAGGCGGATAAGCAAGCACAGAGAGCAGTTGCAGCTGTGGGATGGTGCTGAGCTTGTCACTGGCCCTGGTGTGAAGAAATGCTGCATGGAGGGGTTTCAGACAAGCCTGTGCATGAGAGTCGAGGACCATGTATTTGTTGTGAATGTTTTTAATTTCTCTGGTAATAGATTGTTATGTACAGTGCAGGGAAGAGAGAGCAACTCTCACCTCTCCTTCCAATGAATAGCAAGTCATCTTATTCTATGATGTACAAGGCAAAGTAATTGCATCTCAAATGTGTGGTGCATTTTTGTTTAGAAGGTTAGCGCAAAATTGATTTATGAAACAATTTTCCCTGTTTCATGTCAGAGAGGCCATTTTCTGGTGAATAATTAGATGTGGGTCGCTCCTGTATGGTGACATACACTTTTCTGAAGCAAGGTATAGTTGCTGCTTTTCATTAAATAAATCTCAGAGGAAATTTTGTCTAGTTGTTCATGAGAATTTTTTTTTTCCTGTGACATCATTTCAAAGATTGATTCTAGTTGATTTTGGAAGAGTAATTTTTTGAATTGTGTTTACCTGTGCTCACCATGACATGAAGTGAACAATGATCTTGTGCTACTGTGGAGGTAACACTCACTTTTCATCTCAAAATCATAATCTTAGATCAATGTATATGAGAATACCTGTACAGCATAATTGCACATGACATGGAAGGAAATTGTCTTCCTGGTCCTCAGACTATCCCCTTGGCTTTCAGTTTGGTAGTGAGCACCTCAGGGCAAAAGTATTCTCCTGACCTGGTGCTTTTATTTTATCACAGTCACCTGTCAGAGGCAGCCACAGTTTATGCATACTGATTAAAGTTTTTTTCATCCTTTTACATAGATTTTTAGGTAATTTTTCAAACTTTTGTACCTAAAGTTAAATGCATAAATTATTGCTTATATTTTCTGGGTATGCATTTTAATCATGTAAATACTGGATTAGATTCAGATGCCCAGTACATTTAATCTCCTAAATTTGAAATAGTGCTCTGCCTTTGATTAGACATTAAATTGAAGTAATTTTTTTTAGGAAATTGTAGAGTTTCCAATGAGCTTCCTTACAATATAATTCAAATCTCATCAAGTTTAAACAAGAAAACTTGAATATTAAATGAGCTATTTACTTTTTATAGCCTAATATTTAATCTGGGAATACAGCAAACAAAAACTTACAGAATATATTTGTTATGTTATTGGCATATTAACACCAAATTTTTTAAAAATAGTATTTTTATGAATTTGTTGGATTAAGTGATTTTAAATGTACTATAAAAGAAAGAAATTCATTGAATAAGCTGATTCAATGAATTGAATTGGGATTCCAATTTTAAGAAATGGTGGTGATTCTACAAATCTAAGATCATTGTTTTAAATAAGTTTCCTTTTAATTTGTAGATATTTTCGCTTTACTTCCTCCTTTCCTTAGTATAGACTGAAATGCACATTTTTTCCAGGGAAAAAAATACTCCGTTCCTGATCCAATTTCTGAATCTGGCTTTCATGTCAGTGGAAGTAATCTTGACAGTACTTTAACACTAATGAAACCTATTTTATCTGTAATGATTTGTTTACTGTTTGTTGGGACATGCCTTTAACACTTGAAGAATTTTTTTTTTTTTTTTTGCAAGCTTAATATTAGGATTCTTTGGAAGAGAGGAAGAGGAGAAGGGGATTTTGTTCAAGAATATTTTGAATATTAGCACCATGGATTCTTTTCGGTTGGTTTTATAGCTATGCAATTTCTCTAATAAAAGCACTGTACATCTTGGATTGAATGCCTGGAATTACATTTCTCAGTTGTTGTTGTGTGTTAGGCAGAGTCTTGTATGGGAATTATGAAAAATGTAGCTTTTCTAAACACATGGAGATGAAGGAACTGTATCAAGTCTGATGACTACATGAAATATTAACAGAAAATTCTGCTATGGATATGAGGGCTTCTGGAAACCCAGAACACATGCAGAGTAATGCAGGGTCAGATCTGTAAAAGGATGGGAAGTTTAAAACTCTTCAGGCAGATGATTTCTGGTGAGGTAGTCCAGAATTTAAACTTCTGTGACCTTCTACCAAACCTTAGATAACAAAGGCAGATTAGAAATAGTACTAACTGCGGTCATAAAATTCATTCACCCAGACTGTAATCTTCCTTAAAATAGAAGTTACAGCCTTCTTGGGAGGACCATTCCTAAAGATTAACAGAGCATTCACTACTTTCTGGGGAAAAAAATGGGCCTAAAATTGGAAGGCGTCATTTTATAAAGCGGACGTGTCAGGACAGAGACAGCGAGTTGTGGTGAAGGGAGGCAAGGCCACCCCTGGCTTCTCACAGGAAGTCATTAGGAGGAACTTGGTGTGGGGGAAAAAATTGCTCTCTTAGCATGAACATTACTGAGAAACCGGCTGGTCCCCACACTGGCTGGCTCTGCTGAGTGGAGGCGAGACAGACACAGAACTCTGATTGTATTGATCTGAGTAATAAAAAATTTAAAATGAATAAGAAAAAGATTTTTTTTTTGTAGGAGCAGAAATGAGTTAGGAAACTGATTGCAGCACAGACTGGTAACTTATTGATCACCATTCAGGGCAGCTGGAAGAAGTAGAAAAAAGGACACAAGGATGGGAAAGCCAGCAGCCACCCCACAAACAAATGGATAGCCTCTGGCTAGCATATGGGAAAACTGGGATTCAGATGCATAACCCCTTGATCATGCTATATGGCAGAAATTTAAAAGACAAGCAGAGACAGGAAACTTATCTGTTTGTGAAGCTTGTAATTATACAAATTCTGGTACAATCTTTCATTGCAAGTTTCTCCTTGCTGTCCTGAGTGGTTTGCCAGCTGTTGTGCACTGCATTTTTTTACAGATGTTGATATAGAGAACCATGTTGATAAGTAGAAGGTTGAGATCAATATATTTGTGGTGCCATTAACAGACATACATTATATCATACAGAGAATTATTTATTCATACATTGAATAGTTCCCAATGGACATTTTACAAGCTACATGGAAAATAGGCTCTGTGAGATCAAAATATAAATGTTATAATTGAAGTGGGAAGGTTTGGAGAGGGAAGAAAGTGTAACTTCCTCATATATTTGTTCATTAAAAACTGTATTTCCCTAAGAAATGGAACAACTGGCTGCCATGCTGTCCTCAGTCTCAGTGCTGTTAATAGACTGACGGGTGCTGCAGCAGACTGACTTTAGTACAGTATTGAAGATTGTTTGTAGATTGCTCCAGAGGACGTTCTAGATGCTGTTGTGTTCTGGATTACTCTGCTGGAGGATGATGAGTAGAATATGTACTCAACTCCATTACATCTCACCACTGTGTGCTACAACCTGCATGCATTTCTGATGTTGTTAAAAATTTACATTGAAAACAGCCCTAATTTGCTGACCTACCCACTGCAGAATTGTTCTCAAATGAAGATGCACTTCCTGTGAGGTGGGATAGTGCTTTTCATCATGGTAATATCCTTACACAAGTGGCTTAGCTGTGAAAACTCCCCTCAGGAAAGTACCAGGACATAAGCCTGAAGGTGTTCATCCCTTCTGATGGGCCATAACTGATAGACCACGCTGACACGTAAGAGGCAGCTGTCATGTCTTTGAAGGTGTCAAAGACTCCCAGAGTGTCCCATGATCCACAGTATTACATCACCCAGTGTAAAACTCCCCACCCCAGGAGAGGCACCTGGGCAATCCCACTGAGCCTGAGCATAATATTAACCCACCAGGCTTTGTGTTTCATGGGTTTCCCCCACCCCAACAGATCAGGACTGCGACCGTCACTTCGACCAACAGCATCAAAATTGTGACAATCAAGTCTTATTTGTGGATCCAAGGATGGAGACTATGTGCATTTCTACTCTTACCCTTTCTCTCTTTATTTTTCATTATACATTTTCTTGAGCATTATTTCTATGCTTTTATATTGTTGCATTTCTAACCAAAATGGCTACTTTTAAAAATTTGCCGAGTACTGTATTGCACCTTAATATTCTGAAGTTTGCAAGCAAAAGTTTGTTATTGAACATCTTGAGAATTTTCTTGTTTCTCCTGCACACTGCCTGGAGTAAATGATACAACCTTCCCCTAAGCCCGCCGAGCAGACCCGGGCATAACATGTTACTTGGCAAAATTGCTGCTTCCTGCCTTTTCATTCCTTAGTCACAGCAGCCCAGTGAATGACAAATCATACAACCAATGCCTAAGTGACAGTTCTTAAAATCTAATTCAATTTCACATGGGATTTAGAATACAGTGAAAAGATTGCTATCTTTTTGTATACATGAAAACAAATTTCAGCTTTGCAAGTGCTCTGGGAGGCTTTAGAAACACTATAATAAAAGAATTGACCACCTCTTAAGGATTTTAGACTCGTGATGGCATATAATACTCCAAAATAGGAGTAATCCATCTTTTAATGATTTGAGCAAAAATTATTTCCAGTTGTCTGCCACTACATAAGTATACAAGAAAAATTTTGATGTATTAAAAATTGATGATGAATAATAATCTATATTTATCTTTAATGCAGTATATTTAGTAGTAGCTCTTTATCTTTTCTATGATGTATTTGTTTCAATGAAGGTTCAGCTTGTGCTTTCAATCCCTCTAGTTTCCATACACCTCACCTAATTTTTATACAGGAGTTTAAACTGAGATATATTCACGTCTCTTACATATGTCCTACAGCATTCTATTCTCAGACTCATAATCTACAGAAGGGGTTGCTGCCCCCTTAATAAAAGAACTTGTCCCAACACCATTTAACATAGTGGTTTAATATACCCCAGATTTTTTCTAAGGTCTGTAAGAAGATTTTGAGGATATTTTGGAAGTCCTCTTCATCCTGGTGGAATGACAATCAAAAGTATCTGTAGAGACAATTCTGGAGTTGTGGTGTCAAATTTCCTGTTCCATCCTCAGAGATACCCAAAAGCTATCTGAACATGGTCAAGGTCAAACAGCTCTAGGTGACCCTTCCTGAATAGAGGGCCAGACCATATGACCTCCAGAGGTCCAGTCCAACCTTAACCATTTAATGATCCTCTATTTATTTGATAAAAGAAATTGAGATGTGTGTGCATATACATTTCATGAGAATACTCTTATTTTTATTCATCAAATATAGTTATTTGTGATTGTCACCGCTACAGAATATAATCAGTGAGAAAAACTTGGATTTTCTTCTAATATGTAACCAGACTCAGCTTACTTTTTTGAGCTTTCAGCTGTAACTACATGTTGAAGGTGTACATTTTATTAAAGCTGACATTCTTACAGATTTCTATACTCACAGGATACTGGTTTTTGACCTTTTTTCCTACAACTCGACTTTCAGGATTTCTCATACATCACTACATGCTTTAGAAAAGGTTTCTATTTCTGAACCCCAGCGCCATTGCCCTCCTTATTGCTTCCCTCTTAGTTTCAGTCATCTCCAGCCTTTGTTATTCTAATGTTTGTTGCACTTTCCTGTCATCTTTTGAGTGATGTTTGAATTCCTTGAAGGAAGGCAGAGTTCTGCCAGGGATTTCTCATGAGACTGGCATTTTGCCCCCTTTCCCAATACTGCTTGGTTGCTCTGACACTGTGAGTGTAATGTACTAACGATAAAGCAAAGTTGTGCCACATTCTGCAAGCCTACAGTAATACTTTAGGGCACCCCGTTCCAAGTTTTTTACTCAATGATATCTTCATATATTTTCAAGGGAAAACAAGTAAAATAGGAAAAAGGGTGAAGTGTATATAGGCTATAAATATCTATATCTGCCTACGTCTATCTGTCTCTCTATCTATAGATATATCTATACATATATACACCTATATATAGGTATCTATACCTATAGATATCAATATCTATCTATAGATATCTGTAGTATCTTTATAAGCTTTCATATCATGATTGCTGCTTTTTGATTAAAACAATAATATCATGCCTGACTCATTACAACCCCCCGCTACACACACACACCCACACACTTTAAATTATTGTATCTGCTAGGAACACCCCAAATTGCTACATTTCGAAAATCAAGCTTCTTTCTATCACTTTGAGTGTAGAATATCATTCTCTGGTTAAAACCTGCTGCTTGTTTCCACATACATATTCCACACACTCATTCAGTTGGACCACAGTTACTTGAGAAGTGATGGAAGTTAAGAGTTAAGTGGTTGGGTTTTTCTTTTTCCTGCAGGGAATATGATTTGTAACATAGGTCAGAGAACAGTTTACAAAAGCTTTTATATAAAATTTCATATATGAAAGAGTAAATTAAAGAAATCACTCATTTTCCCCCCTTCAATCTTTTCACTTAAATCTAGATTTATCTGCATATAAATATATAGAACATTTTCTGTAATTGCTCTCCTAGTGGAGCAGATGACTTGTCAGTAGATAATAACGTACTTAACATTTAAATAATTCCTTCATACGTATTATTAGAAAGCATTTTACAAATATGGTCCCATCAATGACCATTTTACAGATAGAGAAAGGAGAGATATATTAATTGATTTGTTAAGAACTAAGCAATGGATAAAAACAGATTAAAACATAGGACTGTAGGATAAAATTCTTAGTGCTCTACATCAACAAGAAGTTTGATTTTGTTCATTTTATGAAGCGACAATTTTATCCTGAGTGTCCTACCTTCTCATCTATTGCACAGCCTAGCCCTGTTTGCCTTTACCTACATTTGAGATGATTAACCTGACTTAGGGAGTTGAAACTGTAAAATAATACTTTGTTTTGAATTTTTATCATAGTATGGACTGCTTTGCTCAGGGATGAGATCTCTCTCACTTCAGCTATCTGCAATTAGAAATTTAAGCTCAAGCTAATTTTCTGAGCTTCTTTTGTTGTCAGCAAAGAAAAGATGCAACTCTAGAATATGCTTCTTTCCGACTATTTGAAGACAAAGATGAATTATCAGTTTAAGCTGGCCCTGCCATCAGAAGAAACAGTCTTAGAGTCTTCTCCCCTCTTCATGTGTTCATCACAACGTGTGAGATGCACCATGTGGTGAGCAGATCTGAGCTAAAACTAAGCTTGGGTGAAAATGGCTGGTTTTCAGCCAGATCAGCTCCCTGAACAATTTACCATATATATTCGTACAAATGTTGGTATCAGCACAAGAGACAAATCTGTACAGGACTGGGAATAGGGTATGTGAGTAAAAGCAGTGCAGGCCTGCTTTCTGGATCTGCCGAGCACCAGCCTTAGCCACCCGTGCTGGTTTTGGCTGAGGCAAAGTTAATTTTCTTCATAGAAGCTGATATGGGGCTGTGTTTTAGGTTTGTGACCAAAACAGTGTCGATAATTCAGGGATGATTTTGTTACTGCTCAGCAGCACTCACACAGACTCTAGAGCTTTTCTGCTTCTCACCCCACTGCACCAGAGAGGGGGCTGGGGGTGCACAAGGAGCTGGGAGGGGACACAGCTCGGACAGCTGACCCCGACTGAACCAGGGAAAATCCCACACCATATGGTGTCATGCTCAGCATATAGAACTGGGGGAAGGAGAAGAAAGGGGAGGACATTTGGCGTGATGGAGTTTGTCTTCCCAGTCGCTGTTATGCGTGATGGGGCCCTGTCCTCCTGGCTGAACGCCTGCCTGCCCGTGGGAAGCTGTGAATGAATTCCTTGCTTTTCTTTGCTCGTATGCACAGCTTTTCTTTACCTACTGAACTCTCTTTATCTCAACTCATTCTTTTTCTCAGTTTTACTCTTCTGAGTCGCTCTCCCATTATCCTGGGCGGGAGGTGAGCGGCTGTGTGGGGCTGAGCCGACAGCTGGGGTTAAACCATGACACCACCTACCCTAGTAATGATTAATCTCATCAATAGTAATCTCACCTGGACTTTATGTGTGATTACTGCTACCTGGCATTAACCTTACGAGCTGAAGTTTAGTGTGATAGTAGTACAACAGGCTTTTTTAAACTCCACCTCCATAACAGAATCTGACACAGTTAAATAACAATTAGAGAAATGCTGTTATTGGAAGTGGAGATGCTGAATTCTCTGTTTATTTGTAACACCTTACATGTAAAGATGTTGTTAATTTCCAGATATCCTAATTGTGAAAATTTTAAGAATTATAAAATTGAAAAAGACTGAACAGGTTCACCCCATACTCTGATTTTATACTTGATCTAGTTACAATTTTCTTAGATACTTGTTTATTTTACTGAGAAGGCAAGCCCAAAAGGATTAAACCTTGCCTGCAGCTTTCTTTTTGTGCAAAAGTCAATTATGGCTGGCTAAATATCCCTGAGGTAAACATGTGTGAGGTTGATAAAGTGGTTAGAATAACAACAGCAGATGTAAAGGAGACTGGTGTTCATGGAGTTAACACATTCCATATTACTATCATGAAAAAAATTACAGACACTTCCAGTCAGGGAGCATCAATCAATTTTTGTTAAATTCCAGGATTTTTTCTTCCTGATGGAGCTAATATTACATCTAAATATTATGTGTGCCGCATCTGTAAATTTCATTCCATTTGCTTAAGGAAACCTTCTCTATGAAAAATGTGAGTTAAAAACTATGTTATTTACCTGGTGCCACTGGATTGATTGTGGAATGGGTCTAATCCTGCCATACTTAATGAGGAAAATATTGACTAATGGCTTAAGTAAATATTATCTGAATTCAATGAATGTTTAAGTCTCATGTATTAAATATTCAGAGGAGCAGAAAATGGTTCGTAGCTTTTCCTCCCAACCACGTAACCACCATGGCACCTAACCAGCCATGCTCATGCTTTCTATTTCCTTCTGTATTTTGGCAAAATGTAGCAGTTTCAACATTGCTACAAACATCATATATTGCCACAGTATGCAACCTCGTAGTAAAATGATTCACCTGGGAATTGCAAGTTCCTCGCAAGTGGAGAAAGGAACTGAAAGTAAGTTCTCACAGGTGAGAAGAGGAACTTTAACCACTTTAACCTTTAACCACTGACACTGCCTTAAGGGAGGCAGAAGCTGCCGTACAACTGTCTTCGAAGTGAATTTTTGAGAAAAGGCTGATTTTACTCCAGGAGGTAAAGGAGCCCTGAGATGTAGTCAGAGGGAGAAAGAATAACATTCCTTCATTGGGGCTTGCTAAAACTCTGCAGCATCAGCTAGCTTGAAGTGACTCCTGACTAGGACATTGGCCCAACTAATTCAACGTGGCATCCCAGGCTCTTTCCATGCATTGTTTAGGAGCCTAATGCCAAACTTCGGCCTGTGACTTTCCAGGAGTGATAGGGCACCTAACTCCTTTGCCCCTCTAGTCTTCTCAATATATTTTGTTGCCTGGTCTATAAAATGGAACTATTTTTATCTCTTGGGATGTTGTGAATAGAAGATTCACAGAATAGATGCAAGACCCTCAAGTACTGATGTGAGCCACAGTTAAAATAACAAAACGTTAACAGATAGCAAAGAGGTGCAGAAGAAACTTGAATTTTAAAATATTTCTGAATGTATTAGACCACTTTTGTTTAAAGGGTTAGCCTGGAAAAGAACCAGTAGGAGTAATGGGTTGATAATTTTACAACAGATATTACTGTTATTTTTTGTCCATCTGTGAAATATCATCCTTCAGGAGATAGCCTGACTGCCACATGTGGTAGGCAATCAACTCCCTCCATCCTCTAAAAGTATTTTGCATTTCCTTACAAGACAATCTGCTTTTCTCTCCCCTCTGGCTTTCCAGAAATTTTATGTTAAACAAAAAGGAAATTGGTGACCGATATGAAAAGGTATTTGACCACACACGTTGGTCTCACAGATACAGAAAATAGTTATGTTACCTCTCAAACGTGGTCTCACTGACTAACAGTCTGAGTTATTCATTCAAAGATCAAATGCAAAATAAAAACAAAAATTTAAAGGCATAATTTTCCCAAGTTATTAGGTGCAAAATCCCTGCAAAATTATTTCAATGAGAAGTAGGAACTGGAGTGCTTTTGCAAATACAGAGTTTCACTTTCCACTAAATTACACTGGTGTACCTCTATTGTCATTAGTATATTTTACTTGTTTTATAGACTACAGAAGCCCAATTTGGCTGGCATTATTTATGTTAAGATGGAATTTATTTATACCTGTTGATTCAAAGGTATTTCAGTTCCATGACCAAAATATGATAAGCATGTGATATGTAATATCAAAGATAAATAATATCAACTAACTTTGAGGTATAAGAGCGTAAAGACTTTCTGTGAGGGGTTGGAATCCTCATAAGTGGAAGAAAGTTTATTCTCTTGGACTCTGAAATAAATTATAAAGGTGGAATAAAACAAATGTTTTGCACTCTGAAAGATTTCATTTGGAGAATTATAAGGGTGCAAAATCAAAACTATAAATAATGGAAAATGCTAGAAGTCTTTGCAATCTTAATATAACCTCTTGCACTCTATGTAATGCAAAGTGTCTTTAATTACAAGATCTCATATAATTTGTTTCTCGGTCACTGCCTAATTTACCACCTTGGATGGTTGGTGCCCACAAAATGAGTAGCAATTTGATATTTACTTTAGTTTTCTTTGTTTGAGGCAGGACCCTCCCTTTTGTTCCTAAGATTCAAACCTAATCCTGAATGAGGAAATACTGACCATGTCGGGGTAGAAATACTTTCTATGGTAGTCTTGCCTAGTGTCCTAGTGCTTCGTATCTGCTCATTAACATAGCTTCAGTGTGTTCCTGGGTTAAAGGATGTCGCTTCCCTGTTTGACAGATGGGAACTAAAGTAAAGAAGGACTACTGTTGATTCCCAAGCTTGCTTAAAACAAGGTAGGGGGTGTTTTTTCATGATTTGCATTCATAGTATAATTTCATCATTTGTTTTCATAATTTGTGTGTGCTGGTAGTGGAGATTCCCTGGGCTGTTGGCAGTAACAGTAAGTACTTACCTTATCTCTAAAACAGATTCCATGGACCATGTGGAGGCCATGAAATGAAGAGCACGAAATGATCTAGGAGTAGTCTGATTTAAGGGATCTCTGTAATTGTACACTGAGAGTGTAACACAAAAACTCCATAGCAGAAGTAAGGGTAAAACTTAGCTCTTCAATGCATGCAAAATTATTTTTCTTTCTTTGAACATCCTTTTCCCATTCGTTACACAGATTTTGCATTCTGCTGTGAATGATGTGAGTAGGAATCTGATTCACCTCACAGCACTCTGAATTGACAGAGGAAGTGCCATTGGTGGGAAGAAAAGTGCTAAATTTTTCACAATATGAAATTCTTTACACTTCTTTGTAATGTAACAATGTAGTATCATGTGGGACTCTTCAAATGTCTGTAAAAAAGCACAGTTTGTGTGGAATTGTTTTATCCAAAACAGGCAGTGTAAGCAGTGTCACAGTCAGGAAACAGCATGCAGATGGCAGTAGCAGACTCTTGCCACATGTCTAGGGCTGACACGAGATGATTTTCCGTGGGCTTCATGGATTGTTGTTAATGGTAGAACAGTGCTTGTAACTTCTAACTTGGTTTTTTTAGGCCACCCTTGTCTTTCTTTAACTCTCTGTCCTTGGTATTGAAAAGAAAACCTAAGTGTCATCCCGCACAAGCTCTGCCTAAGACATCACGTATCAGGCTTGATCATACCTTTGTTTCATGTGCTCCAATTTTCAAGATATGAAATACAGTAGGCTAAAAAGATCATACCTGTCTTGTTGAATTTAATACTTTCAATATAAATCCCTAAATAAAAAAGTCCACAAACTGAAAGGAATTCCAATATCTTGTCTTTCCCTTTGTTTACTCTATTTATGTAAGCTATAAAATTGAATCTTTTTTTTTGTAAAACCCCTTTCTTGTCAGTGTAAACACACCACCTTTTCTATTTTGGCAAGTGTTCATCTAGGGTGTTCAAAGAGATCAGTGCCTAGTTTAACTCATTTTAAGAAGTTTATGCTAAGCTACACTCATAACATGTGTTCCAGCTCTCTCATGTTATTTGATATGGATATAAAACCATATTCCATCTTCTGCCTTTATATGCTAGGACAACAGACCACAGCTGATAAATATGCAGATACTAAGTGAAATTCCTTTAATTGAATTGAAACATTTCTATCAGAAGCATAAAGGAAAGACTTGTGATTTTCATGCAAGTAAATGTAATAAGGCTGTCTTTTTGGGTTTTTTTCCTCCCTCAAATGTCTGTGGCTCTAACATACCATAAGGGATGAGCTACTCTTTTAGCAGCCTAAGGGGTGGTTGCCCTTGGTAAAGAATATATTTGGAAAGGATTTGAATGACCTTGTACTTTTGAGCCAGACTGGTGCTATTAATATGTTTTTGCTGAGAAGCTCCTAAAGAGGCAATTATATTGTCTGTCCCTGCGAATGCAAGAGCGCTATAGGAATATCCAAAAAGTTGTCATTGCACAAAAATAATGCAACCTGTACTTGCAATAGTGTTGCATTAGAACTGTAGAGTTTTTTGCTACCATAAAATTTCAAACATGCATGTAGGTCTTCCGTGCTCTCTTGCATTCAGAATAGCAGCACACATGTGAATGCTGAGCTACACTCCTGGCAGGTGTTCCGGGTCTCCTTGAAGAGGATATATCACATGCAATGTGAACATTTTCCATCTGGGCTCAACACTCAAAACCCCAAGCTCCAAACTCAACCCCTTATTTGAACATGTACAAAGAATAGAAGAATAATGTATACTTCAAACTTCATATTCACACACGTGGAATTTGTTAAGGCTGTGTGCTTTNAAAAAGAAAAAAGAAAAAAGAGGAGGGAGAGAAGAAATAAGAAGGACACTAGGAAAAAGACAACTGCTAACAATGACAAAACAACACAGCATGAAGAGCAAAACAAAGGGGGTGGAGGAATTTTGTAGAGCTTTATCGAAGGATGGATTTCTTTCTGTCTCTTCTTCACGCTGGTGGTCCTCTGTACTTCCATCCTCCTTGTCTTGCGATGTGGTTTCTTTTTGTGTTGTCAACATGATGTGGCAATTAGAGAGGGTTCTTTCTGTGATAATTTACTTGTTCAGCCCAAGCAGTACTTCTGTATCTTCTCCTGGTTGACTTGCAAAACCAATTAGTGCTTGTTAGTTGTACTGAACTCCATGCTTGTTGATTTGTGGTTACATACTCTCAGACCCTAATGTCTGACAGAAAACAAGGACACACTTTATTTCTGATCTACCTGTAATTGGCGGGTTCAACTCTTAACATTTACTCCATTAATATTGTCATTTCTGGACTGAATGAATATGAAATCTAATCTGTGCTCTCCAGAGGAAATCACTGTAACACTTGAACATGTTACTTTTAAAGGTATTTGGGTCAAATATTGATTTTTTTTCCAGTATGCCAGTATCAATCAGTGTGTTTTAATTTAATTCAAAATGCAAGGAACCAAGAGTTCGTGGAAATGAGTCATACCAAGATGGACTCATTTTCTCAGGGCTGCTATCTCAGTCTGCTGATAAGGTGGGCAACAGAAATAATTCCGTACTTTAAGGAAGAGCTAGGCTGCTGGGTTGAGATAGCCTGTATTTATACCCATTCTGATAAAACCAAGAAGCAATCTATTAAGTGAAGTCTCTCCAGAGGAGCATGAGCAAGGTGGCTGTCAATGCGTGGTGTTAGAGTCCAAAGGATTGGGTTGGGATTGTTGGGGGAGGGAACTGATTCAGTAGCATATTTTATGGTGCATAGTAAAACAAGGATGTATGTCAGAGATTCCCTATCTAGAATATCTCTAACAGTGAGCCTCAGAAAATAGACTGGCCATGGCAAACTGCATTTGTAAGTAAAGAATGAAAACAAGCCAATGTTGCTGGAATGTGCGTTCCTACCAGACATTTAATACTTTAGTAGAACTGTGGGATTCATAGGTGTGGTGGACTCCTCTGGACATGGAGCAGAATTCCAGATGATTTGCGTATATTTACTTTTGGGATGTCTGGATAGTACAAGGAGACAGTTAGAGACGTGTGAAAGATTTCACTGATTAGCTTACAAAGGAGAAATTGGGAAATATGCCTCCCAAATTGTGGATATACAAGTTTGAAAGTTTTGCACCACCATCTAAAAAGCAATGGCCTGGTCTGAAAGCAGCCAAAGGAATCCCTGTGTTGGTTCACATAAATCCTGTGAACTTGTATATTTGTAGTTTCTGTAACTGAAATAGATTTTCCAGGGTCCAGTGTGCTGTAGCCCCGGTGCAGGGATTCTAATAATCCTGGCAGCAGATTGATTTTCAATAAGTAGAGTTCAGATTATGAAATCCATTCTCTTGCTAACAAACACCTGCTCCTGCAGAAAGATCCCCTAAGACTAGTGGAATTACTGGAGTCTTGACTAATTTCAGCGAAATTTCTACAGTCTTGGTCCACTAGTAGGTAGGTGGTTAGATTTAATTGCATTTGAAAAGGAATGGAGACATACCAAAGTACAGGAGGGGAGAAACACCAGTGGTTCCTATGGATATGCCTTGATAGCAGGTGAAATCCACATTCTTATCTGAGGTTTACCAGGAATCCCACCCTGCTATTCACATCCTCTTAAATCCTTGCCTGTCTGTCCACTGAAAATTGACACATTTACTCAGACACAGCTACAGGGTAAAGTCTGTGCTGTGCTTTAAGAACAGTTCTAGCCTGTCTACTTAGCAGTGAACATGTGAGTGAAACTAATTTTGTTTCCCCAATTCTATTTTATATCTGAGAATTTCTCACCATTTTCCTTCCTCCTGCACCAGAGACTGCATGCATATGTGTTTGTGTATGGTTACCATTTAAATCCTCATTTCAGATGTTCTGCCTCATATCTGACCAACATAATCTGTCTCAGTCCAGAAATTTAAAAAGGAAAAAAATCTGTTTGAGGTTGGTGATTGCTGACCAGGACACTGTTAAGTCAGTCATGGTGATATTCATAGGTAAAGGGTGTGAATGAATAGTTCCACCTCTGAAGGAAAGACAAAATTGGTCTGAGTGCTAGGCACACATAAGCCCATTTTGAAGTATCTTATCTATGCCATCTAATTTAGAAAGCTGAGTTGGAAGCCTGAGTTCTCAAGCAGAAAATCCAGAAGGAGATAAGCAGCAAATGTGGCAGAGGAGGTAAGAAAAAGAAGAATGACAGAGAGGACAGGGGGAAAGAAAAGACTTTTTGATTAAAGTAATTGATGCAATTTACTCCCACAAAGTATTTCATCGCAAAATGTTTTGAGTTGTCCTCTGGACCATCTTGTACAGGAGGCAGTAATTCCTAATTCACAGAGTAGGGACCTGGGCAAAATTTGCAACTGTGCATTCTGCTATGGGCTACAAGACACCTCTGAAAAGGCCAGCATGCTCTTTATTAGCAACCCCTTATCTACCGAATCATGACCCTGGCATGGTTCTTGCAGTACAAATTAACGTGCCACTCCAAGGAGAAGATTTCTTTTCTCCCCACTGGCTTTCTACTGGTCACTGCTCTTGTGGTCTTGCTGTCTTGCACTAATGAAAACTAGAAGTGTCCTTTCAGTGCAATGCACTCAAGTCTACAGTTACTGTTTTATTCATTGTCACTTCAACTTCAGTGTCCTGCTCTCTTATCCTGATATTCTTGTTTTATCTCTGTGTCCTCTCAAATCAAAGTTGAGTGTTATGCTAATCCATGTATTTAGTGAGAGCACAAAAACATATGTGGATGCTAAACGGGCTTCAATTTAGTTCAGGACAGAAGAAACAGTGGCTGGTGTCAATTCTGAGAACCACAGCAATGGGCAAGTCTGGCAACTGACCATCCACCAAGAGTTTGCAGTCTTTCCTTAGTGTTCCATGAACCTTCATCCACAAACTTTGAGGTTGCTCTCTCTTCCAGATGAAGGTCTGGGGTCAGCTCTGGTGAATCTCATAGCAAAAGGAGGAAGGAAGAAGAAACAGACCCAACGTGACCTGATGACCTGGAAGTTATGCTGAGCAGGATACTGAGGACCTACTGGAGATGAATCTATGGAGAAAGAAGCAGTAGAGTTGAAGTCAGAAACCAGTAAATGACTGCCACTGTCTTTGTGTCTGTGGCAGAATGTGGAAACATTTCCCAGGTAATAATCAATATAGAAAATGCTAGAAAAACTATTGTGCTGTTATATGCTGGGTCACCTCAGATGGATTTACAGGGGCTTTCTCTTTGAGTCCCATGCAACCTCTGCCATGTACAACCCAAGAAAGATTTACCCATGTGAAAAATTTAAGATCGGAAGTACAAGTTTACTCCAGCTACATCTGAACTCGTTGTGAAGCTTGTGATCCATTTGCTTTGCATTTTTCTGTTCCTAAATCCATTACCTGAGCAGACTCTTATGCTGTTATGCTCACAACACTGTCCCAGACAATTAAAAAATCATGGAAACTGTGAAAATGAAAATGTCTCTTGATGTTTTTCATACTTTAGATCCTTCTGTTTTCTGGCTATGTGTCTTAGAGTCCTGTTGCTTGCAATTTCTCTTCCTTAGTTCAGCACCCTATTCTTGTGCAAATTTTCCTTTTTTTTGGGGGGGGGCAATTTGTGCTTGATAATATTTTGTTTGTTTTATTTAGAAGGAACTGAAAGCAAGCAATAAGTCTCTTGGTTGAAAGAAGGTTCCAATAACTCCAGTATATAGTTTTATAGTATTATAGTTTTATTGGAGTTATATATATAACTAGTTTTGGCCATTTGGTGGCAAGCAGCCAAGTAAGCAAGCCATAAAATATGTCTCTTTCGTGTAGATAACTGATTTCCTAATGGGAGTTCGTAAAAATCACCTTTACTACAGAACTGATCTGATTTCCCTGCTGCACCAACCTTTTCTCCTTCTTCAATTCACGCCCCATCTTTTCCTCCTTGTAGTTTTATTTTATTGGCTTTCTGAGGTGTGGGCCAGTGACAATCTTTCAATGTACCTTTTCCACATGTCAAATGGTCTTACACGTTTTGACTTAGAGGTCCTTTTTTGCAGAGTTCTTAAAGTGATTCTTAAGTAAAGTCAGATAAGTTTGCAGCACTATTTCTGCATGGCTTTATCTAAACTGATTAGTCAAATCGCACCCCTACAATTCAAGGAGAGGTGAGTCAATTCTTTATTTCTGTTCATTTGGCCTTGCCCACTACTGAAAGACACAGAAGCTCCCTTAAAGTCCTACCAGGAGCACACATTTTGGCATAGGCATCATGAAATTTAATCCATAAGCAATCTAAGCTCCGGAAGAGTCACTGAGCCTCCAGGAAGTACAACGCGAAGGATAAATGGGCTGGGAAAATAGTAGGGAGGTAAGGAGGTTGGTTGCCACATACTCCTAAACAGTGCTTCGCACCAAAGGGTCTGAACTGCCCTCTGTGGGCTTGACTGACTATTCAGTGAGAGCAAGCCCCTGTATCAGCACTTGGCTTAGGATGTCTGAGGTTCACGTGAATACCTGCTCACTTCCCCTCTGCTCCTTGTGCCCCTTTAATAAGGGGAAAATTGATTCCCTGTTTCTGAACAAAGGTCTGTAGCTGGGAGAGAGCATGGTCTCCCTGTCTGAGTAACAGCTGGGGAAAAAATGAATAGACCATATGCTGGAAGAGCAGCCGCCAGAACACTGGGACAAAGCTGTGGACCACTGCCAAGCCTTGCAGCTAAAGCCATGGCAGCCAAGACAAGGGATGGAGGAAGACTGTTCAGAAACACACTCTCAGGGACCCTGCACTGGGTTACTTTTAGGAACTGCAATGTGTAAATCCTGAATGAGACAGAAAATCTGCTGGTTTCAGAAAGGTCCTTGAAAAGGAGAGTAATTTACCCAGGTGGCCCTGAATATCTTTGTGAAAACTTGCCTAGTTCCCTTATGCTTTCCTTTTTTTTTTCACCTGCCTGACAATTCTCAGGAAAGCCTAGACCATTGCAGAATTTTCTCTGAGGGAATCAATGCCTCCTGATTTCCTTGTTTCACCTTTTCCACCTTTGCTTCCCTTTCTCTAGAAGAAAGTTCTGCTGTTTCTCTGTCACCTGGGCTCACTGATGGGGTGAGCTCTGCTCAGGGGTACATCGTAAACAGCTGTAACAATTCTGCAGCCTCTGAAAGAGGAGCTTAGTTTGTGAAGACTTCCATGCAAAACAAATCAATTGGCAATATTTTCACTCTGAAACTTTTTTCCCTCCTACCCGTAACCTGATTATATATGCCAGTCTCTGCCAGGCCCAGAGAGGATGCCCTTGGTGGTGGTGTATAATTTTATTAGAAGTGGACTGGAGAGCTATAAATGACGAACTCGCCAGCACTCTGTGAGAGAAGCAAGGTAGAAGCATCAGCAAGCCTCAGGGAAAAAAAGGAAACTCAGACCTGGACATGAACTGCAAGCCCATAAGCTGTGGGTCACAGCCAGTTTTTTCATGTGAAATATCAGTGTGGGCTGGGATAGTTGGGAGCTGCTGGCCCCTTCAGTACTTTGTGCTAAGTTTATTTTGGGTACTACACACCTGATCAGTCTTTGTCTGTGCAGGTATAAGTCAATGACCAAATTGGCAAGTCGGAAAACAAAATAGAATCTTGGCTAAATTTTGGTTTAGAAAAAAATGCAAATTTTAAAGTAGGGCAATCCTTTTCGAAATAATATATGGATATATGTTTAAAAATCACACTTCAAGTTTCTCATGAGAACCACACTCATTATAGTTCTAATTAAATTTATTTAGTCAGACTCGACTGAAACTTTTTACTTTAGAACAGAGTACCTGCTGAGACACACTTAAGCAAAAATAGTGAAACAGTTCACATTAATTGATTGTGACTGATTTAAGTGAAATATAATTGCCTACAATGCTAATACTTATTTGTCTAACAAACCTAAATGAAAGCAATTGGAAAAAAATCCTTATGCAGTGTTTTACACCTTGTTGGTTCTTCCCCTGTAATTATTTATTTTAGATTCTAGATATCCAGTTCAGTGTAACTTGTCATATATTGGCTTATAATGTTTAAGGGGGAAAATAAATGAGAATATACTTCTGGAATGGCAGCGATATCTACCAAATTTCCTTTTAAATATGCACAGCAAAATGGATTGTTAAAAATAATCCCCTGAGGATGGTGCCTCTTTTGTCAGTTTTCTACCAGAGTGCATCCTGCTCTCTGACAGAAAATTGCTCATTAATCTCCAAGGAATGACCAGTTTTTCAAAATAGTCACTCAGCTATGCTGCCACTGTTAATTTTTAAGCATTATGGATGCCATTAATTGCCTGATGTGGTTGATAACAACAGTAATCCTTTTTGAATGGGACATTAACTCCAAAACAAGTCATTAGTTTTTGTCCACATACTGTAATTAACACTTACCTTCCAGGAATTCACAGAAATTGCGAAGGCCACATGTCACTGGAGATTTGGCAACTCTGTATAATATGTATATTTAGTCTTAAGATATTAGGGTTGGGTGGGTCTTTCGGTAATCGCTCTTTTACTAGCAACAATTTGCATTCTGAGTGGTGTACATAGTAAAGGTAAGGGATCTGATCTGCAATTTCAGCCTGATTAGATTTTTCCCTTCTTTTTTCCCTCCAGCTTTTTTTTTTTTTTTTTTTTTCTTCCTAAAATAGGAGAAGGGAGTGTATGCCTCAAATTGCTTCTTCTCAGATGAGTGAGATAGCACCATGTCTGGCCACCCAGCAGGGACACATTGAGCCATCTTTTCAAGGAGAGCAGAGGTAGTCACTAAGCGTCTGCAAAGGGAAGCTTGAGGATTGGTTGGGGTGGAAAAGATAAGAGACAACATGCTTTTATTATCTCATACACAGCATACTTTTTCCTTGCAAACTCTGCTCATGTCCACAACACCACTGGGTGCTGAAATGAGTGGTGAAAAAAGAGAACAGTTGAGCATGATGGAAAGAAGAACCTACTAGAACTGGAGCTGCTTAGATGTGAATTTTGTCAAGTAAATTCATAATTTAAGCTTTAAAGGAGACACGGAGAGTTAAGTTTGCAGTGTCTGCTCATCACTGTGATACTTTTCTTGGTAAAAGGGGCAGAATTACAGGTATGTGCATATATGTATATATATCTACATATTCCCCATGTAGATACATATATATATATATGCTTATATCTAATTCATTATGGTATGACTTTTGACTCAATTCATTCAATTTTACAGCATAGGACTAAAATTAGTGTGTTAAAGTACACACACATGGGCAGAAGGGAGGAAAAGCCTGAAATATATTTGGTTTTATATTTAAGAAAACAGTTCTTTCTTCGCTTTATGTTCAAAAAACACCACAAAATGCTAGTAAAAAACCAAAACAAACCCAGCAAATCTAACCTGCAATATAAACCTCTAGTAAGTCTATTTAGTTGAGATTTTTTAAAGCACTACATGATTTAAGATATATGCTGTCCCAGAAAACCTGAGAAGTTTGTGCTTCTAGGCTGCTAAAGCATATTTGATTCGCCTGTTTATATTGGATTCTTTATATTGGATTCACTGGTAGCTTAGCTCAAATTGAAGCAGAGCTTTGGTTTATCATTCCTCCAGGACTATAATGTCAGCTACTGACACCATCTCCGATATTTTCTGTTTCAGGCATGTGCTTTTTCAGAGCAGTGCTTGGTGGTATCAAAGGGCACTTCCCAGCGGCAGCTTCTGCTGGTTGAGAAATTAGTAACCTGGAGATGCTCATAAGTCTCGCCTGCTTTGCTCAGAGATAGCAAACACTCAAGCAAAATTACGCACAGTAATACTCCCTGCAGACACACCAAGGAAGGCACTGGAATTTCCTAAACCTGCAGCAAAAATGCAGCTTGCTTAAACGTGTCTTGCTTATCTAACTCTTCTTTATCTAGTTGTTCCCATACTCTGGCCTACAGGTCTTTTCTCCTCTCTGTCCCACTGCTCCCCCCAAAAATTTGCCTAATACAATGGAGTGTGTAGAAAAGGCAGGTATGAAGTCTCACAACGGATACTTTATCCACAAGCTCTTTTGTGTAATAATCTTGGGGTGATGTGGTTGTCTAGCAGTACTTTATATTCTCTCTACATGTGCAAGTATTACAGAATTTCTTGTCCCCCTTTTTGAACACATTTTGTCTCTTCCAGATTTTGGGCATCTTGTATTATTTTGACCCATAGTTTTCTATGCTTTTTTTTTCAGCTGGTACTATATTCTTTTTGTTGTTTAGAAATATTTTGAACCATAAAAATTGCAGAGGTGAAAAATGCTAACACTTGAGTCAATACAGATACATACAGTCAAAAGAGAGAGTGCTTTTCAACACTCCTTTAGATCAGAAGGATTTTGGATTTCGGATGTCATTTATCCGATTTTTTAGGGGTTTCTGATAGCATTTTCTGTAATAGCCATTTTGACTTGTATGTATGTGCCATGCACTCTAAATTATACTGGGAAAGATTTAAACTATGTGCATTTAAAGCTATGCAGCCAAATGTAACAGGGTTTGATAAGAACTTATATTAAGTAGATGGCTGGCCCAGGAAGACCATTTCCACATGGTGATGATGAGAATTGAATATTGGCTATTGTTATTGAATATTAGGGTAGAATTAAGTTTGTTAAGTATAGAGTCAATATAAAGACTCTATATTCAATTAAAAATGTGCAGCTACGCCTTTGTAACTGAAAGTCATTTGTCTGCATCAGTGTATATGATTTTTTGAGGAAGGTGCTCAGCTCTAAGTAAAATTTTAATGGGATTATTTTTGGATTAATTGACTAGAGCTCATGAAAAGAGACTTTGTTTATTTTATGGATTTGTAGGCGATTTATTTAGAATAATCTTTTTATAAGTGGGCCAGTAGATCATAGTAAACCATAAGAGAAATATTAGTTTTCTTGCTTCTTCTTTTATTCTGGAAGAGACATGTGACTCACTGTCTTTGGTAAATTAATTTATGTTTTTTTCCAGGTAATTTGCAGCCTGCAAAAGGGTCAATAAGGGTATTTGGTAAAATATCCATTCCATCTTTTTTTTTTTTTAGAAATGTATTAGGAAAAAGTTTGACGTGAAAAAAAATGGAAAAAAATTGGCACTGAAGTGGGGAAAACCTGAATGGATGTAGTGAAACTGGGTAGGCAACATGATCTTTAGAGGTGGTGGAAGGTACCAAAACAAGTCTTTCTCATCCAGTGGCTGCTGAGCCACTGCGTAAGTAAATGGAGGATATGAACACAGGGCTTTTAAAGGTTGTCCCTCAATAAATTTTGGAATTGTTTAGCAGGTGTCTGAAAACAAAGCATTTTATTTTGATTTCAAAAGGACATTTTGTGTTGAATGAAACAATGCTTTCTTTCTGCCCTGGTTAAATAATTGAAAAATACCCAGTTGAAGTTGATCTGAGTCCATTTTATTTTTCAGTCTGCAACTAACTAGAAGAATTCACTATTCACCTGTTTTTACAGACTATCACTTTCTTGGTGGATGCAAGATGTAAAGGCATCCACGCGTTTACAGAGTTATTCTGGACATATTTGCATATCCATGCATAAACCTAGAAAAATAACATTTGAGATAGCTGCAACAATAAAAGAAAATAAAAATCTAGCCTATATTTACCATTACAGGTTCCATTAACAATACCATCTGTATCAAAGTGAAGGAGGCAATAGCAAGAATGGATGAGCCCATGCTTGTCTTCATTGCCTGGCCTCCCTGTCGTCTGTTTTAGAGAAGCTGAGATGTTAAGACAACTACATTTTTCCATTTTCCTTCTTAGCTTTAAGGAGCTTTCGCATGCAGCAGCAACCCTAAGTTCCTTTGATATTCTGTGAGGTAGCAAATAACATGGATAGCTTGTGTTTTGACCTGGGAATTGGTTTTTCCTCATCTTTTAAGTCAGCATCAGCAAGTGATGTGAAGGTAGGAGGATTTCAGAGCAACAGCAGTGACAGCACAAGGAACATCAGTCAGTGTGGAACCTGTGATGGAATGATTGCAGAACAATTGTTACTTAAGGTTTCAGTAGCCTAAAATGCAAGTCTGTTGAGAACATACTTTTCAAAGCCCACAAGGATGGGAAAACAACAGCAAGGATTCTAGGAGTCTGGCAGAAGAAAGCCTGTGGTGAGAGGCTGGAGGGAGTAATCTGCTTCATTAGGTCAGCTTGATTAAAGAAGTTTTATCAGGAGTATTCATTCTATCAAAGAAAGCTGAATAAACAGAGCAGGTACAAGTTTCTGTAGAAGTGGAGAGTTGTGGGATTGGAGGGCTGTGGATTTGATGGGAGAGCTGAGGCTGTCGCAGGACACTCTCTGTTAATCCACAATGTAGGGCTTGATGGTTCCACTGACCCTGGCAGGAGCTCAGAACCTGCATCACTTTTCAGGATTTTTCTTGCAGCAGCCAGGTTGAGCATGTGAGAACATGAGCTCAGTGCTGCAGACAATGTTCACAAGTCTGACTTGACACAAGAAAGCACCTGCCCATGTATTTAGATCATGCTGGAGTTAAGGAGATTTAAATCCAGGTTTAAAATTAATCACATACTTAGACCTGTTGCTAGAGGAATGAACTTAAGTGTTTGCTGAATTAGGGCCCAGAAGCAGTAACAAGGCTCTTTTACTGTTTTTGTTCTTTTAGAATTGGTTATTCTTGCAGGGTGTGTAGCCACCATCCACAATCACGAGAGAAGGGGCAGCAGTTCAGAAGCCAAACCACCCACCTTCAGCACCCGGCATCAAACACTGAACTGAAACACTGAAAAGAGCAAGGGGGTGGCTCACTCCTTCCTAACCCCTGACTATATCATTAGGGTGGTAATATTATTTGAGCCTAGTGCATCACAAGGAAAGGGTTTCATTGTTATCCAGTGGAGCCCCATCACAATGCTGTGGTGACTGAGGCTGTAATGAGGAACTCCAAGATTTCAATGGCAAAAGGGATTCATTGCTAGTCCATGACCTCACGATGAAATCATTACAATGAAGTCAGAGATATGAAGTTATTAGGGAAAACTATTTCAGAGCAAGTCTGTAAGGACCTTTTTGACAGTGCCATTATGAAGCCATTACAATGTAAGGTTATGATGGTAAAATGGTTTCAGTGAAACTCTATTATGGTTTAAAAACAGACTAAATGGTGTCAGTGAAACTTATTCTACCTTCTAAAACCTAAAGTTAAGCAGACCTCTGTTTCTAAATGGAAACATGTGATTCTGACTTTCATTTTCTCTGATAAGGGTAGCTATGACATACCTCAAAAACGAATTAAAATTCCACAGCCACTCCCAGTCTAGGATTTTGAGTGACATTTAAAACCAACTGTCAAAGTAAATAGTATATTTCAAAACTGAGTAAAAATCCCCTAACCTAAGACTGGCATCTCATCAGTAAAGATGACTACTGTTTATCCGGTTAAAAATCTAGCCTAATCTTAATAATCTGCTATATCACTGGTGGTGAAATGGAATAAAATGCACATTTAAAAATTGGTCTGTGTTTTCCACATCACTATGAAATAATTAGAATCATATTTCTACAGAGGAACTTGCCTCTGAAGTATCTCTCTTTTTATCACATGGAAATTCAAATCTTTCTTGTGGGTTCTGTTTCTTTTTAGTGGATAACTACATATTAGATGTTCAAAGAGTTCAGTTAGGGATGGTGTGATGGTCTGACAGGGACTTGAATGTGGGACTCCATTGAACTTTAAGTGTCCACTGGCCATTCAGGAGGGAATGTTCTGGGCCACAAGAACATAAAGTGTATCCTAAGGTGAAGGACTTTTTTATTGAAATGGAAGATTTCTGAAAAATGTTCCAAGTTTGAAAAATCTGCTTTTTTTTTCCCCCACTCTACATCAAGACAAAAGAGAAAAAAAATTCCATGTAAGTTTTACATGTGCTGGAGTATTGCTTCAAAATGAATTATTTAGGTGGGAGCTTTCTTTTCACTCCTCTCTCAATATGCGTGCAAAATAATCTGGCAAACTGTCATAGAGGTCCATTATTTTTATTACTAAACCACACTATCAGGTGTGAATCCCTGTGAATAGTAGTTGTGTGTCTTTCTAAGAGAGCTTGGAGTGTAACCATTTGGGTTTTAAGCATCTTTTTCTCTGGAGACTGTCACCCCTGAGCACACATTTTTGGATAGAAGGGCCAGGATTCTCTTTAGCTCCTGAGGAGTCCCATCCTTTTGCAAAAACTGTGGTTGAAAGCAAAGCCTTGAACAAGCAGTTTCCTCTTGAAAAGCAATCTCAGTGGTTTACAGCAATCTGAATTACACCTTTTGCATCTCCTTTGCAGAGACTTTTAATGGATGCTCACTTCTTTTTTTGAACACATGCCGTTTCTGTACAGTGACAGCAACAGAGTTAGATTAGCAAATGAAAAATGAGCTCTATATTTCCCATTTGAGATAAACTAGAAATTATAGATTTTTAAAATTATTTTGATATTAAAAACTACAACTCAGCTATCAGTTCATCAGTGAAAAAAAATATCATCATACACGCCAAAGGTACATTGTAAACCAGGAATAAAAAAGGTCTCCTACATTTGGTAAAGAAAGCTATGCAATACTTTGGAAACACGTAAAATCCCAACATCAGGTGTCTCAAATTCTGCCATGCTCATTCTTTGCAACTTCTTAATAAGTTCAAAATCTGTTTGATGTCCTTTGAACAATATCATCAATCTCTGTTATCTGTGGTAATGAGGAAGTTATTCTGTAGGCTGGTATAAATTGGATATTACAGACACTGTGGAGCATATGGTAGAGAGAGTCCTCTGAATATGTCTGTGTACTGCCAGCTTAGGTCTGCCATTAATAGGATTGAGCTTGAAGTGATAGTTCTTCCTGGACTCTGTGATTCCTGTTGATTAATTGGATGCCCGTACCACAGTCCCAGTGAGGTAGATGCTGGGAGGGTGTACTGCCCCAGGCACTGTTCAGCACAGACACTGCTTCTGTACATTCCTGCCATGCAGCATCCAAGATAATGTGAAAGGCCAAATACAGCGAAACACAGGATGGATGGGCTGATCACCTCTTCAGGTAATACTGCTGTCAGCAGGTCATAGTCCTTGCCTGAGAGCAGATGCCTGAGACCTATAAAGATGCTTTTCAGACATTTTGCCCTCCTCATCCTCTATGGGCAGTAGCCTTTCAGGAGTGGGACTTGCCAAGGGAGTGAAGTCTTGACTTCAGTTTTAGCTCAGATGCAAGAATTCATATCCCATATCTCTCTCTGTCTCTGAAGAGTGCCCAGTAACATGGTGCAGCACCTGTGGGGGTCTCTCCATGCTCTTGCACTGGGCTGCTGCAGTGGGTTTGCAGCTGGCAGGGCTTGTGGGGGACAAGAGGGAAGGTGGACATCAGGCCTAGGCATAATCTGCCTGTAGATTGCAGATGATGGAGATGCATCCTCATCTGATGGGTCATACATCTGTGATCAGTCAGTATATCACTACCCTGCCTTTTCTTTTCTGCATCCAGATGATAGGCAAAGATTGTTATTAGTCTTTTACATTTTGTTATGCTTTTTTACTATTGCAGGGTCATCCATTGCCCCTTGTCCTCTTCTGCTTCTGTGGTGACTTACCTCTGTCTAATCAGCAAATTTGATGATCAGTGTTCTCCTTTTTTCCTCTAAAAATCATTAATGAAGATAATAAATAGGATATGTCTTACTAAATACATTTACCCTTAGAAAATTCTGTCATCTCTCTCTTTTTGGCTTGGTAGCATCCCTTTCAAATGAACCTGGAAGAAAATGCAGATGTAGTAAAATCGCTGTGTTAACCAACATTACAGACTTCACAACCATCCGTCCATACATATTTCAATTTGAAGAACAATTTCCCACATGATACCGAAATCCGTATTTGTTAGATGACTACTTTGCTCAAAAACAAAAACATTGTAACTATTTTGAAAAAAAGTAGACTCCGTTCGAGCTACGATTACTTTTCTATCAATTTCTTTGTTTGTGACTTAATAGAATATTGTCTTGATGCCATGTTTGACCATTGTAATTTGACTAATATTTTTCTATGACAAGTAGGATAAATATAACTAATGATTGCTTGATAAAGGTTGGCTGGGGGTAAGACGGGCAGAGACTGCTATATAATATAAGAAATCACTAAAAACGTTTTGGAAGGAAATAATATCTCTACTTTATGGGTCAGTTCTTAAAACATCTGATATAATTTAGTTTGATTTACAGCAATATTTGTTCAAATGCAAAGTACCATAAGCATAAATTACTAGAAGAGAATTACAGAACGGTTTGTATTGGAAGGGACCTTAATGATTATATAGTTCCAACCCCACTGCCATGGGCAGGGGCACCTTTCACTAGAGCAGGTTGTTCAGGGCCACATCCAACCTGGCCTCGAACACTTCCAGAGATGGGACATCCACAGCTTCTCTGGGCAGCCTGTTCCAATATCTCACCACCCTCTGAGTGAAGAATTTTGTTCTAATAACTAATCTAAACCTACTCTCTTTCAGTTTGAAGCTATTCCCCTTGTTCTGTCGCTACATGCCCTTGTAAAAAGTCTCTCTCCATTTTTCTTGTAGGCTCCTTATCTGACAGAATTTCAGACTTTCCCGGTTTCCAAAGCCTTGATTCTTTGCTATTTTTTTCATAATTATTGTTACTTAGAAATAACTTCAGAGAGTTTGTTCTCTCTTCTCTCTCTAACACGTGGTGGATACCCCTTCCTGTGTATCCTGCAATCCTTCTGGATTCGTGGATCTTTCCTTGGTAGGACCACAGATTACTTCCAACATAGACACCTGTGTTTCTGTCAGGACATGCAGAGCGATGGTGACCATCTCCATCCTTTTGTAACACCTACTGTCAGGATGAAGTATTATGCTGAAGGGTTTGGATGTGTGCTGAGTCACCACAGTTTAGGGATGTGCTTCAGACACGTATAGAAAGTTTAAAGACTTAGTTAACGGAAATTGGGCATTATGAATTTTCTTTGTATTCTTACTTGCTTTGCTATAATGTTAGCACATGAATAGCTGTTTCAATGACAATGGGTATTCAAATCTGCCATTTGTGGCTCATCTGCAGTAGGTTTTTTTCTTTCCATTCTCAAATACCAGCAGATTAAGATTAAAAAAAAAAAATTGTAGTTTGCAACAGACACATGTGGAGAATCTAACCTTTACAAACATGAAAAGGACTGTCAGCCAATTAGCTGTTGGTTAATAACAAGTCAAATTCTTTGTTGAACCCAAATCCATATCATTTTCCAAAGTATCACAAGATTGGAGTAAGGAGCCATGATTGTGTTAATGTTATCAAATAGCTTTTGGGGAAGAAAAAGAACATACACTGGATTCTTAGAGACACAATCATACATCATGCACATGATACACATCAGAAGTGATACACAACATTCACATCATACACCTCTTCTTCAAGTCACATCATGATCTGACATGTATCAAATATTTCCCTACATATTTTAATGACCATATTGTACTCTAATGGAGCGAATCTAAATGCATTTGCAAATTATATTAGCAAGGGGAGAAAAAATTCTTTGCTTTGTACAAAGTTCTTTGTGCTTTTGGTATGGCAATGATTCAGAAACACACCTCTAATACTAAGTCTACACTGAAAAAATTCTTTAGATATATAAACATTTCTCTTGCTACATCACAGTAATGCTACAGTATTTAGCTAATTCTTCTCTGAATATTAGTCTGTGTAGAGGACAGATGGATCATAGGAATGCTTCAGAAAGTCCTTATTTCATAGCACAGTTCTATACGGGTATTTCCTTTTCCAATTTGCCAACCCCCTTTCTCTTCCCAAAGGATAAAAAGTGTGTCCTCTAGAAAACCAGGGCAGCAAATATCCTGTTGCAGAACTGAGCTCTGTACACATTCTTTGAAAGAAGGTGTGGCATAGAAAATGCTGATTGCATTGGTTTAACAGAATCACAGAGTGGATCAGGTTGGAAGAGACCGCAGTGGGCCATCTGGTCCAACCTCCCTGCTCTAGAGAGATGTAAGGATTTCAAGAAAACAGTTGCCTGTCTCAAACACAGGCTTTATGTTTTCTGGAATAGAAGAAAACAGCTAGGATTTCTTTCCACTTTTCCCAGTTCCTGAAGTAAAACCTGAAGTGTCAATGGCAACTACTTGCAGCTTTGTTCTCCTGTTATTCTAGCTCTTGAAAAATCTAAAAAAAAAAAAAATCTAATCTCTATGGATGTTATCTAGGAGAAATCAAAACTGAAGAATTATGTAAACCAAAGAGATATTTCTCACTCCTACATTTGAATTCTTCCTTTTCAAACTGCTCTGATTTATTTCTATCATTCCTTCCTCATCTCTTTTTACAAGCCGAAATATCTCATTTTATTTAAAACATCATCCTATGAAAGACTTCCCATATGGTAATCTTTCTGTTGCCCTACACTCTTTTACAGACTCTAACTTTTCATTCTTGGAATGACCAGTACAGGGTCCAGTCATCAAAATGTGGGTACACCATGTATCAGCACCGTAGCTTTATGATGTTTCCTATTTTTCTTGCAACACCTTTCCAATTAATTCCCTTTTTAATAGCATCTTCTTCATTTGATTACTCTGGGCCACTGAGCTGTCACAGAACTGTCCTAATTTCTTTTTATAAAACACAGTATTTCACTGAGGAGCTTGTTGCTATGGCATAGTACATATACCAGAAATTTACATGGATTAAAAAAAATAATGAAAGAAATCCATGACAGAAAAATTAATCAATGGCTATTAAATAACAGAAGGAATGTTGCTGGTTCAGGAGTTTCAGTCATCACAGTGCCAGGAGATGGGAGAGAATGGTGGGCAAGGACCATTAACTTCCTTTGCATGCTTCTCTCTAGACTTTTGCTATTGGCATCAGTCAGGCAGAAGTTTATGCAAGGTGGACCTGGCTCAGACAGGCCACGTTATGCCATGTTCTTGAGCAGCAGTAGTTAATATGTACACCTTTTATGTATTACTGCTGGCTTTCCCATGATGATGATTTTGCATTTGTCAGTGATGCAGTTCAGCTGACAACCCCTTTACTGAAGACTGCAGACCTTTGAAAGCCTCTGCTGTAGGGTTAGTGAACCTATCTCACCCTGAAGCTTTGTCACTATCAGTGATGTTGTACAGGCCGTTTACAGGTATGTTGAGCAAGGCAGGCTCCACTGTAGCTCCCTGGGACACTGCCTTACTGAGATTCCTGCAGTGTGAACTTCCTTTTATTCTTGATCATTTACCCCCATCAGTTAAAGAATAATTTATATATGCAAGGTGTGTGGCAGTTTAGTTTCTTTAAGAGACTCTGCAAATGGGTGTCTTCAGGCCCTTTTGTATAATCTTGCTCTACCTGCTCATTGCTCCTTCAAACAACTTTAACTGGTTTGTGAGAAATGACTCCCAGTACAAAAGTCAATTAGATACTTACCTGTTGTATTTGAAGACGTGTTCTAATTCTATGCTTTCTGCTCAGCGTAACCACTTTACCTAGCATAAAGATTTGTATGTGCAGTTTCCACTTCCTCTGAGATCTCTGAAAAAAATTAGCATCATGTTTCAGTGCCAAAGCTAATGTAGATTTCAAATTGCAACTCAGTACCCAGATTTTGAAGAAGGTGTGAATGAGTACAGTCTGGGCTGGCTCTTCTGTGCCTCCCTCTGCTGACCCTTAGCCTTGAAGTGATTCTTTAGCATATTCCCCCTGCAGAGAAGGGCTGAAAGATGGAAAACTTTTCTATAATGAACAGTAATACAAACCATTTATCTAACTAGTCTGTTATGGTCTTGTCTTCTTTTACCTTGCTCTGACACTTTAGTAATGACTGATGACCGTTGGCAAGGATTCTGTTTTGGGAAAGTGGTATATTTTCATGCTCTTTATGCCTTTAACAGGTTGCATATCTATCTATTTCCTTATTTCCTTATTTCCTTATTGAGACAAAGATTCTATTTTCAGCAGGCTGTCTTCTCACCGTCCCTCTGTGACTGTACCTGTGGGGCTGAGGGAAAAAGTCCTTATCAATCTTTTTGCTTTCTAGTGTGCTTCCCAGTGATGTCTTAAAACAGTCCCCTTTGCCATTTACAAGCATTTTATCCTTTAGCTGCTTAATTTTTTACCTTCATTGGTTTTCTTTGTTTCTATGCAATTCCCTACCTAATCTCAATGCTGTTAGACTCATGGTGGTTATTTTTTCTTTTTCACTCTTATAAGGATGCTGAAGTTCACCTGGTATTATAGAATATATCTTTGGCAGTGACTTCCTAAACTGAGCTGCATGCCTTGTCCAGGACTACTCTAAGATTTTTTTCTTTTTTGTAGCAAGCATTGGGCAGAATTTCAGTTGATGACAATGTTTGGTCAGGTGACTCCTGCAAAGTTTTCTTCAGAGAGTGAGAACAACAAATGGTGTCTGGGCTGGTTCATTGCCTTGACAGTGGGTACAGAAGGAATGACTGTTGTGGTGTGCAGTTGTCCTGGTCATCCTTGGAGGATGGTCCAATGATGGTTGTCTTAACAGCTCCAAGTGACTTATTTCCTCACTGTGCTGCTCTGCGTTGATATTCTTCAGCAGTCGCCATGCCAGCCCTGCATGCAATGTAACACATGAACATGCTGCATGATGAATACTGAAACCACATTCAGAAGCTGTGCCTAGTTCAAGAGCTTTAAGCTATTCATCCTTGCTGTAGAAGTAAGCCTTTTTGTCCTTAGGGTCTACAAACCTGGTGCTCTGGCTGTGGCCATTGAAGAAACATAGTTCCTCACTACTACAGAACTGTAACAGTTTTTAACCCTTTGAAATGTAGAGGATATTGTGACTTTTACTCAAAAATCTTTTATTGGATTGTCCCCTGTCTTGGATTATTCCCTGGCACACAAAAGGCAGGACCTTTTATGGGACTGTGTTTTCTGGATCAGAGAACATCTTTTATGGGTAATTGGACATCAATTAATAAGAATCGTTGCAAATGCATTATTGTAACACCCTCTAGTCCATCCTTTTGACCTTACTTACATAGTGCATATTTATTCTTTCTTCTGATATGGATATTAACCTCCTATCTTGCATTAGGTTCATGTATTCATCCACTACCTGGGAAAACAGAGAGAGAGGAAAAGAGTGATGCAGGAGAGAGGGACTTTTAGTATCCTGTAGCTGAGCTGTCTGATGTAATATGTTAGAGAATATAGGTGCCCGTAATGTGCAAAGAGCTTGAAAAACGACCAGACAGTGCCAAGCCCACAGTGCCTGTTGTCAGGAGGGCTAACAGTGTAATAAATCAACCTGTCTTGTGTCAAGGGTCATGTAGTGCGATGTTCAAAGCTGTTTGGCCAGCCTGATGCAGACAGGCATATGCTATTCATTTCCGAGCTGTTAGTGCTTTTACTAGAACCATCCTAAAGTGGTGTCTGCCCTGTGCTGCTTTGGGCTTTAAGTTAAGGGTCCAAAGGAGAAAGTATCCGGGAGAAGGGAATGAAGTGCTTCTTAGTTTCAGGTCTTATGCTTCTCCTGAAATAATTTTTACTAGGCACTACCGGGAAGAGTATGGAAAACTGCTTGTCAGATGGGGTCTTCCTATGCCTTTTGTATAGGACAGTGTTCCCATTGGATGAGCCATATAGGCCCACAGAGGCAGATGGGAACAGTCAGTGTCTTCCTCTATTCACTTGACCACACACAAGTAGAAAATGGACAGAACATGGCCCGTTTTGAGTAAGTGGATATCAAGCAAAACACAACTAAATGATCCACTCCGTTCCCATTTACTGCACAGCAGGAATGAGACCTAAAAGGAAGCAACTGTGTTGCTTCCTTGTAGGTCTCATTCCTACTGTGCTTTTCACCTCCATTCTGTCATGTTTAGATGGGCTGGAGGGAGGACAATCTGCTCCTAGCCCTGCTGAGATACGAGGAGCATCTTTCTATCTGTCTTCTCCTACCCCAGTAGGGGTGGGGCTGGATAGGTACAGGCAAGCTGCAGTAGGCATTTCAGGCCAGTCTGAAACTTCCTATGTTCAGGAGCTTTAATTAGGCTCACTAGCTGGGAATATGCAGGGAGAAAGGTTAAGGCAGCAAATCAGGCTAATTACAGGCTGGAAGTCCCAGGAGTTCAGGTCAAGTGATCTTCCGTGGCCCTAATCTCTGAGAAAGAAGCTGTTAATGCCGTGCTGTCTCTGCCAGTGCTGCAGGGCTGCTGGTTTTCAAGCCAGGCACGTGGCGACTTCCCAAAGGACCATTCTGCCCTGGGTACCCACGAGGCAGGTCAAGTTACAAACCCAGGTAAGCTGGGTCACAAATTAGTATTTCCCTCAGTGCTTTTGGGTGGTGATGGCAGTAGGTCCTTGGTCTCTGCTAGAGCACTCACAGAGCCGCAATCTATAAATCCATTCATCAGGGTCTCATCAGGCTCCTACACTGCACCCCAACCTCTCTCATATGCAGCTGGGGTACTGAAACATTCAACTGTCAGAAGCAAATTGATGTGAATGCAAATGACATGCAGCAAAAATGACTGGCACACATTTTATATAGCAAGTAATTTGGCAACCTGAAACAAATTTCAGAAGAGCAGTTGGGTGACAGGCTTAAGGATTCTTAGCAAATATAGCATGGAGGAAGTTTCAGTATAAATCTGGTTTGGTCCAAATAGACAAAAACCCCTGCACTACAATGTCAAACAAAACCCCAAAAGTAAAACATAACTCCAAACCCAGAGACCCTTCCCCCAAACCTATGAAAAAAACAAGGTTTAAACAAGGTTTAGAGGGAAGATTCAGCAGGAGAGATTTGACTAGCAATTTAATTAGTTTGCTTCCACAATTTTTCTCAAAGATTTGTAAACTCTGATGTTTGAAAAATTATTTTATTCAGAGGAACAGCTATGGTTATAATGTAAGTCTTACATGGGGTTTTTAATAATTTCATACATGCTATGTGGACTTTATTTCCACTAAGCATTTCAACAGTTATTGTTTTTGAGAAAATTACTATGCCCACCACTTAGCCCCCCAAAAACATACTGGTTATGGTCTTCTCAGACTGGAGAAAGTGTCATTGATTTCTGTTTTTCTTGACATACCCAAATCCTGGGAAGGTCTTTTACAAATTAAGATCAAAAGTTGTTAAAGTACTGGACTGGCAGTAGTGCTGGTATCTCATACTCAGACACTGTGCAGCAAAGTCAGGTCTTAGTAGCCCTTTTTCATATCTGCAGAGACCATGATAATGCCTGATGCCTTTGTAAATGGCTTTGAGAAACTTATAAGAAGTCATTTGTATAAATAAGCAAGTCAAGTCATTTTCGGCAGAGCCTAACTGGAGCATCAAGATGCAAGACAGAGGACAAAAAGCAGATTTGATCACTTCATGCCCATAAGTACATATCTAGGGTTATTAAATTTTCAAACCGTGATTCCAAAGATACCATCAGTGTTAAATGCTTGTGAAAAATTCTGTCTATGCATTTCAATAGGAAACTTGGTAATGATGAAGCATTAGAACTGGGAATATTTCTCTCTCTGCAGTGTTTTAGGCAGTGCAATCATAAAAATACAACAACAGAGTGTGAAACTAGAACAAGGCAACAAATAGTGAAGACGGGGCAGAAAGGACCACTTGATGTAAAAGAAAAATACATTCTTTTTCTGTAGCAGTTAAATCAGGGCTCTTAATAGCAATGATAAACCATGTGTTACCATGCTAGACTTAGTGAGCAAGAGTGCCATCTCAGAGTCTGAAACAGAAAGCTTTGAATTAGAAGGGGTTGAGAAAATAAAAGGAAAGAAAATGTCCAAAGACTGACATACAGTTTCTTCCATTGAGCTAATCGAGAAGATATTTTGCAAGGTTTTTGTTCTTCCAGTACTTACTATAGAAAGGACCTTAAAAATCATCCGGTTCCAATGCTCCTGCTGTGGGCAGGGACACCTTTCACTAGACCAGGTTGCTCAAAATCCCGTCCAATCTGGCCTTGAACATTTCCAGGGGTGGGGCATCCACAGTTTCTCTGAACAACCAGTCCTAATGCCTCACCACCCTTGGTTTGAAGAGTGAGGGTGTCAATATTTGATATGTGTATATTTGGCACCAAAGTTGGCTTGAAAGTCCCCAGGATCCATGACCAATTTATTGCCCCTCTGACATGTTAGAAAATGCTTACAGTTCTGTGCACGAACTTGGTAACTCCGATGGTTTGGAATCAAAATAGCCATTGAAATCCACCAATACTAATATGAAACTGTTAAGATGGTGTAATGTCAGGTACCAGATGTGAGCTTTGCTGCTGGAATGCAATAGAGTAGCTACAACAGAGGTGTTCAAGCTTCCACTTGAATAATTCCTCTTGTGCAGCTGTGTTGCCAGTCTTTGGCAGGACTAACCCCATGTATCCTGATATTAATGGATTTATTCCCATCATGTAGTAAGAGTAAGGTTTGTATATAGGGAAAACATATCTACTATAGCCAATTTGCACTTGATGGGTAAGAAATTATCTCCAATAAAAAGGATTCTTTCTGTTGATTCATCTAATGTCAGGTTGCTGTTAATTTCATAAAATCAAAATGGTTTTGGTTTATTTCTACATATATGTACCAAAAAAATTAAAAATTCAGTAAATTCTTGCCATACCATTAATTTAATTTAGATTTGAACTCCTTTTTTTTTTTTTTCCCAAAAGAAAGTGCACATTTAACCTGGTACAAAATGATATTTAAATGTTGTAGGGGAAGAGAACTTTTAATTTCCAAAATATTCTGGACTATTACTAAGGCTAGTATAAAAATGCAGTATTTAGAAAAGACCTAATATGGCTATAAGGTTTGTGTTTGTTTAACTTATGATTACTTAAATTATTGTAAAGTAGAGCCTGAATGCTTGTTAATTAAGTGTAGTGCATTACTATTGGCACTTGTTTGTGTAGTAACTGTGGGTAGCACTTTATGGATCTACAAGAAGGAAGTGACTGGCAACAAGCAACCTAAAATCAAATGTGGACTCTGCAGCACCTTGTATACAATCAGGAAGGAAAACATGAGGCTCTTTCAGGCTCTGCAACAGCAGAGACAAAGTAATGAATAAATAATAAAGCCACTGCAAGAATTTTTAAATACACCTAAGAGGCATTTGCCCTGCAATATTTTAATGGTCTTATGAATTTTGTGATTGTTTTATTTAAATATTGATTGCAAATTTTTTTAGTTTTTTTTCATGTTCCTAATCCTTTCAAGATTAGGTGCTGAGCAATGGGGATAACTGGAGATCCGTGCAAGACCGCTGGTGTTAATGCACCTTGTTATAACGTTAGCAATGTTTTTCCAGCTTGTAACAACCAGTTGACCCTGTTGACTGTGGCTGATGCAAAACAGAAGTATGCATTTGGTGGCCATCAGCAGGTGTGTGGGGGTGGCATGCATCTAAAGATAAAATATTTTTCCATGCCTCCGCAATTTTTGCTTTACCAAATCATCGAGAGCTGTTTGACCAAGCAGCCTATTGCTGTGCTTTGTGTGGCACACCCTAAATGCCAATTATTTACGTAAGTTAGTATGATATATGGATATTTTTGTTACTGAGCCATTTACGATAAAGTGATCACCTACACGCTTTCTACCCAACCTAAGGAAGAAGCAAGGTGGGGCTTATTGGATTTTCCTGCCCTTCTGTCCCACAAGGAAAACACCTCAGTTGCCTACAGGGAACTGACCCAGTGTGAGGGTAGAAGGGCCATCTGTATGTCCCTGTGTGAAGGGCGTGCACTGGCCTGGGGAAGCCTGGAATCAGCTCTGCCATTCAAACTGCGAGCGCGTCCACATTTGTCTGCTGCACGGGTCTCTTGTTCTCTGGCTGATCTTCAAGAAGTCTTGCTAAAAGCACTCCCTGCCCTTTCTAAAGGAAAGAGAAGCAGGCGTCCTCCTCTGCTTGAAAGTGAGTGCTTGACCAGAAGATCTTGGAGGTCTGTTGAAACAGGCAGTGCTGGGTTTGGAGATGTGGAGCTGCCGCTCCCAAAGCACTGCAGAGCTGCACAGCCCTGGCACCTGGCAGTGCCTGGCCCCAGCATGTGGATTTACGAGCTCCCTCTTTGGGACTGCAGAGCCTGCAGGAGGGTGATGTGCCCTTCGATCACCAAGCTGGGCTCTGTGAAGGACAGCAAAACCAGAAATGTCTCTGAGGAGTCCAGTTGTCCAGAGCTTGGGTAAATGAGCCACGGGTAGACGTCTCTCCTGGAAACAAGTGCTAGTACTTCTCTATGACAGAATTCAGCTGGGCTTACCCTTAGGATTAGGAAACAGAAAAACCTGTAAGAGTAAATGCTAAAGGATGGCATATTGTAATGTTTTGCAAGATTTTGAGAGATTAATCATTTTATATGCATATTTCTTACATTGAAAAGTTTATATCAACAAGTTTAAAACTTTAATTAAGGAGTTAAAATCTCCTGTAATATCAAAAACATATTTAAAATGTTTAAGTAATGGTGCATGTGGATTGAACACCTAATTTTCCTTCATATCTTAATTTCTGGAAAATACTAAATTTTGAATTTTTATCTTTTCTCTGACTAGGAATTTTTTTTCAGAGGCGGAAAGTGTTGGGGTTTTTTTTCCCCAGAATCGCTCATCACAAAGCAGTTGTTTCTGTTGATTACAATTTCCCAGGCAGTGAAAGACCAGTCGTGAGCTGCCAATTACCACAACAGAGCCCCATGTCATCCCAGTCCTCCAGCTTCTGAACTCACCATAACCTACACATGGTGCTCTGTGCAGCTGAAGGGATGATGCAGGTACAGCTTTTGTGAGCATCCCTTTCAGAGAGTGGTAATTGCTTCATGGCAGCTTTTGTGGTGTCAGCATTGTCTTCAGTTGGCATGGGAACACAACCAGAACCTCCTGAATGTTTTTCAGAACTAATTGGTTTGAGATGAAAAATCTTGGATTTTCAAACAGACTACATGCTTTCTCTGTTTTTGCCTTCAGAAGTGACCAGTAGCCTTGAATCTTGAATACCTCCCTGATTAAAGTTTCAGACAGTTTCAAACATAAACAGACACGTTTTCTGCAAAAATTTTGGCTCTGACAAAGCAGCATATTTTAAGACTTCATTTAATGAAAATGCTCTGACCAGCTCTGGATGCATACTTTAGATATGCACAGATAGTTTCAATTGCTTAGAAAGAACCACCTAGCAGACAGAGAGGGTTTGCCAAAAGCAATTATATTTTATCTCAGTTTGGTTTCAAACCATTTGTGACTATTGAAGATCATGCTTTGGTAAAACAAACAGATGTGGTCCAAACTGCAGCAAGAAGCTAAACTGTAAAAGACAAATACATCTATATGTTGTGTTACAGTAAAAATTAATATTGTGCTGCTAGAGAATTCCATCCACATCTGTAGGAAATAAAAAGAGAGAGGATTATAGGATATTATATTCTGAGGAGCAATGTGACCAGTGAGGCAGAACGTGATCCACAATTGCCAAGTTACAACCTGATAATACACCATCAATTCTGAACGATACCGATCGGGGATGGTGCTTCATAATCTAAGCAATTGCTTCAAACGGTTCCACAAAGTTCCAAGATCTACTGTACTGAAGGCAGCAGAAAGATCCATCAGCAGGAGTACTGTAATTTAACTTGAATCAGCAGCTGGTGATAAATCATTTGTGACCTTAAGTAAAGCAATCCTAGGACAGTGGTACTCCCTGGAGCCAGACTGAAAACTCTCATATAATCCATTCCAAGATAAAATCGCTGGTAGTAAAAGGGCAACCTCTTGCTTCATCTTTCCTTTCCTCACATCCGAAAAAATGCGCTTGTCCAGTTGTCATTAGGTAGAACAGAAATCTGCAATGTAAGAGAGGGGAAGCTTTCCCCACTAACAAAGAGCAGCTGCAAATTTCAGCAGCTCCGGACTTGCAGAAAGCAAAGAGTCATTAACCATGTTGGCTACAAATGAAGCAAAGCGCTGAAAGACTGTCCGCAAGCAGCCATATGGGCCAAGAGTCAAACCCAGGAGTAATGGAGCATGATTGCTTTCCCAACTGTGTGATCTCAGCAAGAAGCAAATACAAATGTATAACACTTGCAGATACAGGCACTGGGAGCATAATTGCCAGCCCTGGTGCTGAACAGTCGCAGCTGATTAGAAATTCACTCTGTACTGGCTGAATTCCTCACAGGAGGCAGCTGAAGGATTGTGCATGAGGAGTGATTTGTGGGGCAAAATGTGATCAATAGCACAAAATAAGGCTTTAGGTCTGTTTTTTCTCATTAATAACAGAACAAGAAAAAGTAGATCTGGCTAGATCAAATGCAATGTGCTGAGAGTGCAACAGCTTGGTGCTTCAGGAGACTAATTTCTGGACTAAACAGTCATTGAAAAAATTCCATGAGGTGCTGTCTTCGCCTTAGTCAAGTCCTGTGATTAAAAGGCAGGTAAAGTAAAGCACAGAAAAGTGAGAACAAATCAGGAGCTTCACAGACCTAGTTGGTTTTTAAATGAAAGGAAATAGCAAGATTTAAAAAATCTTGGTATGCACAAGATAGTGAGGTAGATAAATTTTATGCAATTAATAAAATAAATTTTGGACGTCTCATTTAGCCTGGTTGTCTTTGAAGACTTTGGTGGGTTTTTCAGAACACAGTATAATCCTAGGAAAGGTAAATATGAGACATTTACAAATTACAGGAAAAATTATGCATTTTGATCACTATCAAACATGTACAGATATCCGTACAGGAGTAACTAGACCCTGCCTTTAATGCAGGTCATCTTCTAGAAGAATCATTATAATACATTTTTTCAATCTGGTTATCCAAATAGTTTCAGTAGCTCACTGTCACACTTAGACCAGATGTTGAAGCAAAAAAACACCCACATCTCATGTTAAATATTGTGGAAACACAGCAAAGAAACAGAGAATAAAAGAAAATACCAGCACTCCTAAAGAATCACCAGCTTATACAGACTGCATCTCAGCTGTAACTTTTAATGATCTGGGCCTGGGACTCCATTAGTCTTTAATAAATAATGATGATTATACCCTACCTGCACAATGCATGCGAATCTCCCATTGATGTCGATGTGAGTTCTTGGCACAGACTGATGGCAGGATACTCCTGTGACAGAGATGAATTTTCCATTAAAACAAAATGAGTAAGACCTGTCTCAGTCAGCAGAATTCACAGCAACAACAGACATTCCTCAGGGGCTTGGTGAAAGATGCCCGTCCTGGGTGGTTGAAAGCAAACTGGGTGGGAAGCAGTGAGACAGGCTTGGACAGCCACAAAACCAATTTGGGCTGAGGTAAAATTGCCCTGATTTAAAAAATATATGTATAACATGCAATTATATCCATATTTAATTTGTATCATGTGGAAACCTTTGCTTGCTTTCTTTCTTATCGCACCACAAGGGAAATTGGTATTTTTTTCCCATGAAGGCAAAGGATAAAATTAATATTAGGGGAGGAAGAGAGAGGATGCAGATGCATTGAGCGATCTTTTGAAAACCAGCTTTTATTTAGAGTAGATCAAGGAAAAATTAAATGCTGTTTTGGTAAACAACGGGAAACCATCACCCACACAGAAATTTGGACCATGAGTCAGACCATTCAGTTGCATCTTTTTCTTTGAAGATTTTGTAAAAAATGCAGAGATGAGGAAATCATGTGAAACTAGCTGTGTGTGAGACAGAGAGACAGCTAAGCACAACAGGCACACAGAGAGAAAGCTCTTACAGTGTGGTCTTGAAAAAAAAAAAAGAGAAAGGAAAGCTTTTGGCAAGGGGTTGGCTCAAAAGACCTGAATCTGTAAGTCAAGAAATATTAATGCTATTTTGGCATTAATTTTGTCATGGAAAAGACATAGAATTTCTGTAAATAAAGACTAGTGCTCAATTTTGTTATCAGCTGTTTCTCTTGGACATCCACATATTTTGCTTGACCATTTGAGTAAAAAGAAGTAACACTTTCTACCAGTTTCTAAGGTGATCAGTGAAGAAAAAAAGGCAAATGGGCAAATATAAGAGACCACAAGTAACTTAACTGCCTTTTTGAAGGATGTTTAATAATAATAGACTGTTGCTAAGAGAGCGAGTATATTTTCAGGAGGAAAACCATAATTATTAGAACATATGCCTTAGCAAATCAGGTGGAAAGGATTAATCTGGTATGGGGAATACCTATGCTCCAATCTTTACATTATGCTAATGATCCCAACAAAAAAAATCACAGCTTAGAATAGGCAATTGAAAGAGAACAGGAAGCCATAATCTACTTCAGTGAAAAATAAAAGCCAAAATTATTTATAAGCAAGAGAGATGACAAATTTTGTCTATCAGTGAAATAAATAAAATATATCAGAAAGATTTCATTTTTCCCACATTTGTTATGTACATGTAATGCACAACATAGGGTCAGGATTATTGGCAGTTACCAATGTAAATATTGTTTTATAACAATCATTTTTGGATGTGTAGAGCTGAGATATCTGTTTAGTAAGTGTGCATTTGTAAAATGTGAAACCGACAGTTCATGTCTCATTAAAATTGTGCAAATTAGGTACCCAAAACCCAGACTGGCATTTCAAAACTTTGGTTCAGATTTCTGTGAGTGCTACTAGAAAATTGTGCTTTTATTTAATAATTTTTTCATGTTCTATTGCTCTAAAAAGTGATTCCAACAATTTGTTTTACTCTCATTACAGCTTTTACATGGCATAGTGCAAAGAATGTAAATAGTTCTTGAGCTACTTAGTGGTACAAATGGAAATGTGAAAATATTTATTGCTGAAACAAAAGTACGATCTCTATTGCTTAATTATGATAATCTAGGGAAATTGTTCTTGCATAATTCCATATAAAGTAGTAAGAGAAAAAATAGCTAGCTGTTCTTTTCTATTGCTTGCCCTTAATAGGTCCAGGTAAGATTCTATAAACTCATATTTTCATGTCAAATTTCTTGCTTAAGCTGTATTTTGGAAAAAGTAGAGTATTTTAAAATACAATCACTATTACTTGTGCTGGGAGAACCACTGCTGAAGTTCTGGGAGAATTGTAAATTTCAGTGTAATATCATTTAAACTAATCTCTGAAACTGTAGGGATTTTTTTTTTTTTTTTTTTTTAGGGTCATGAATCTGTTTTCTAGAAGCTAGAAAGTTTTGAACAGAACCTAAGTTATTTCTAGTCCTTCTGGCTGTGAAGATATCTTCTTAATATAAATAATTACTGCAACTATGTTTATAGAGTATGCAACCCTTGGGGCCGTGGAACTCATTATGTTTTGTGTAAATACGTATAGATTAGGCTTGCCTAATATGAAATTTTGAAATGTGTGCATTTAATTTCAATTCCTGCTCTGGAACAACCAACTGGAGAAAATAACTTATTATGGCCTATAGAATTTGCAAGATGTTTCATTAGGTTTACATGGCTGGAGGACTGCTAGCTCTAAGGCTTCAAAGGACTTTCTGGGGCAAATAGCCGCACTTTAGGAATAACAAAAAATATGTAACTTGGTTTTCCATGGTGCTCTGTTTGGTTTTGCCTTGCTGGATATTTTTGCTGTGGCTGGAACACTCCTGAGAGCTCCTGAGAGTCAAAGAGAGGCTGCTTTGGTGTCCAAATGACACCTGAGCTCCTGCCAGTCCCTGTTGTGGGGACGTGGACTTGTGTCTCTCTCCTCCACCTCTCTGTGTGCTTCTGGGATGTTTGGAGGAATTTACATCCTTGATACCTCTAACATGTGTTAGAGGTAGCTTAAGCAGGCAAAACAATTCACAAGTTACTGAGGGCAGGTGGAACTAAGACACACAAACCAGGTAAACTTTATTTCCTTAGAAGGGTCAGGAACACAGATCTCGAGGAGCAGCTGGGGCAGCTGGGGTTCCTTAGCCTGGAGAAAAGGAGGCTCAGCAGGGACCCTATCAGTCTCCAGCTACCTGAACGGTGGCTGCAGCAAGGTAATGGTTGGTCTCCTCCAAGGTAATGGAACAAGGGGAAAGGGCTTCAAGTGGCACCAGGGGAGATTTAAATTGGATATTGGGAATTTTTTTTCACCAAAAGTGTTGTTGAGTACCAAAATAGTCTCTCCAGGGAAGTGGAGGAGTCGCCGTCCCCAGAGACATTTAAAAGACATATAGATGTGACATTTAGGGACATGATTTAGTGGTGGATTTGGCAGTGCTAGGTTAATGGTTGGACTCAATTATCTTAGAGGACTTTTCCAACCTAAATTATTCTATGATTTTAAAACTAGTTGAATCAAGTACTTTTTCAGTCCCAAACAGAAATTCTGAGTTTGAGCTCCCCAAGGAAAACTAACACTCCCTCTTTCCAGCTTAATCTCTCTCCTGATGCTGTCTCAGTCACTTCAAGCTGGGTTGAAACCAGGATGCTTAAGAGAGAGCTTTTTCTTGCCCCTGCTGCTTTCCTTGCCTTGGGTCTACAGAGTTTTCTTCTGGGGTTTGTTCTCAGAACAGCCCATCACCACGCTGTCGAATAAGAACGAGCTGATGATGGCTTTTTGCTCTACAAGCTATTTTGCCTTGTTTCAAAAATGTCTCCTTTTATTTCAGTAGTTACTCTGGTGATGGAAGTGAGAGTCTGGATAAAGATGAGCCAGTCTTCAGTGCTGTGTAGCTCGCTGAACACTGAATTCACTGGCTGCTGACAACTGATGGTGCCTCTCCCCAAGTCCTCACTCCCTCCTCCAGAGTGAGCAAGTGGATTTTGGTGAATTTGACGCAAAATACACCCTAAGTACAGTCTTTCTCCAGATCCTTGTGTAATGCATTTTATTCCTGTGATAGGTGTGCTGCCTCAGTGTGACGCCATCTGAGGAAGATCTCAGGGACAATTCAGTTATACCACAGCTCTGTGTCTATGTGATTTGTATACCATTTGTATTTAAAACTACAGCACTGTACCATTGTTACGCTTTTGCCTCAGGACAACTAGCGTGGATCCATTGCATGAGATAAAAACCAGAGCTGTTTCAGCAAAGGCACATTCAGAGTTGAGTGACCTTTCATATTTTGTTTGCCCAGAAAGTTTGTGTCATCCCAGAACAATTGTGTTTTCCGCCTGATTTTCTGTCTGTGCTGGAGAAAAGAGGAAGGTAATTCAGCTTTGCTCTTGTTTTTGCTCTTTTTTTAAGCTAAATAAAAGAGCTAAGCTCTGTTTTCTGGCCTTGGCTTTTGTTTCACTGACTGTCCTTTCACACCTGCTCTGTCATTCCATCTCTCCTTTCTTCTTGCTCGCCTTCTCTCTGGATGATCTCTGTTCCTCAGTGGCGGTTCCCTGCAGCAGGAGGGAGGCAGCCACAGCTCTCACCCAGGGCTCTGTCTGCAGCTCTGGAGGCGTGTGTCTCTGCTGCGGCACAGGGAAAGCAGATACATTTTGGGCAGTGTCACAGAGCTGCAGGTGGGTTTCCTCTGCAAGCAGAGGCCTCGCCTAAAATCATGAGATAAATGACATTTCTCTGAAAGGAAGCACAGTCACCCGCTCTCAAGTCGCACCATCTGATTTCAGTCGCATGTCTTGCAATGAAACTATAAATAACATTTACAATTTCTTTTGCTTCATTTGTATTTAAGAAACATATTTATTACATAAACTCTTGTTACTTTCTAGCAGTAAGTCTACAGCTATGTTTGCCATAGCAGCTCCCCTGTTACATTACTGCAATTATAATAAATTATTGAAGCAGAAGCCTAAATATGTACCTAGCCTACTCTTTCAATTTTAATTCCAATTTTAATATTTTATATAATTTTCCTATAGATTCTTCATTGATGGCTAGTAATTGCACCAACACAGAAAATATAGTCATGTTTTGAAACATGCTTTTGGAAATTGTACCATTGTTAATTATTCAAGGCAAAGAAACAAGTTAAGACTGTCTGTCTTCACCATGTCAACAGGATAAAAGAGAAACATTGTATCTAGATGGGTACATTAAGCCCAGTTGTAAATTTGGTAAAGCGAGGGAAAAGTTAGAGGCATGACTGAGATACACTATGAACATCTGGTCTTCAATGCAGAGATGAGTTTCTGCAGTTAGAGCTATTTTATTAACTGGCTGAATTTGAAGTTGGAATAGGAACAGAAAAATAATTGGTGCTACCCATACTCCCAATCCTACCCCCTAGTTTTCTGGTCAAACCATATTTCTGCTTTCCTTTGATATGCCTTGTCCTTCTCTGTAAGGAGCTAGACTCCATCATCCTGATGGGTCCCTTCCAACTCAGTAATTTTTAATGATAACATTAGTCGTAATTTACTAATTGTATGGCGAAGGGCAATGATAGTGATGCACCAGCAGATTATGTAAATCAAAGAGAAGGGGGGTTTTGTGTCAATATGGTATTAGTTTTCTTTTTTCTTTTTTCTTTTTTTGTATTTTTTAATTTTAAGAACCTGTACCTGCTGAGTAATACATTTTGTTAGCAGTTATCCAGCACAGAGGGTCAATTTTCATTTAAGCTTCAGATAGGAAATGGCAGGTTTCTGCTTGCCTCTTCTCTCCAAGCTTCTATTGTTCTATTAGCAGCAAACTCCCAGTTAGTTTGAAAAAGAAAAATAATCTTTTCTTAATTGCTTTGTACTAAACTATAGAATTAAGCTTTATATTAAAATAATTAAAACATGCAATGAAGAACACAATTTTTATGAAGACATGAATTCAGAAAGTTGCCATGGATTTTCTAGATATAGCCTAATGAAGAAAAAGAATAATTTTGCTTAAATTCTGTTATCTGTCACAGGAATAACACATCTTAATAACATGAGATTTCTTTTTAATTAGCTAATATTTTGTGTATAAATTAATGTTGGCCAAGCAACAAACATAAGAATTATAGCACCTCTCTTCATAGAAAACTAGGCACAAGTGTTAGGCAAGTATTGAAGAATGCACGGCTGTGATAGATCATTATCTGACAATTAGACTGCTATTTTAATAACTGGTTACCTAATTGCATACATGAAACTACTTCTAGTTGAACTCCTTGCTGGTATCAGGTCTCTTCATTTTACAACGTTTTCTTTACAAAATGCTATGGAAACGATAGGATTCAATTCCCATTCAGAGAGTGGGAAACAGCTTTGCAGTTTGGTGAAACTTCAAAACTTTTCTTATTTCACAAGATAAAGTCAAAACTTTTTGAAGATGAGAGATGGGATACAGGATTAGAGTGCTCCAGTGAGGAGCCTGGACTGCAAGAGAACCAGACTCTCGACGTGGGTCTTTTTAAGGGGACCTCAGTTTCTGTGGCTGTTATAAGCACAAGGGTATTCTCTTTCCTGTCTGTCTCCGCCTGTCTGCCTCTCTCACTCTCTCATTTTGATCAGAAGCTCTGTCCTGGAGCAAAGAAACCTTTCTCAATGAAAGTTTCATCTGAACTTCTGTGAAAAGTTGCAATTTCAATACACTGCCATTTTTGGCAGAGTTGACTAGCTCTACCTATGATTACATATATATAAAATCAAGTATCTCCTGCAGTAAGGAGCTGAGTAATCACATAGTTGTTAGCTATGACTTAATTTTATTATATTTTGATGTATTGCTTCTTAATAAATTGGAACTTAGAAGTGATATATTGCTTAATAACACTCAAACCTGAAATTCAACGCGTTTGTGGGACACAGGCTACGGGTAATCCTCAAGCTAAAGCTACTTAAATTCGTGCTATACTGGATCTACCTCATTTTCACACAGAGTGTTATTCCCTCTGTCTGGATTGGTGAGTTAAAGAAGAAAAAAATCTGTGACAAAGGCAGCCAGCAATACTGTGCTGACAGTGTAACTTCTGTTCCTTTTCTGTTAGCACTCTGTATACAGTCAGGCTTTAATGTTCAGTTCCAAAATTGGAGAGCACATTTTCTGGGAGGATTTTCATGCTCATCAATCATAAAGTTGACCTTAGCAACTGAAGGTGCCTAGTCATTTGTTTATAGACAAGCTCACGAAGGTATTACAACGCTTAGCTGTGAAAGCTAAACCTCAGCTAGTGTGATATGTAAAATCCAAGATCAAGTGGTTAATATGACATTAACAAAAGGCTTTGATGGAATCAAAGGGAAGTGTTTCATCTCATTTGGGTATGTACTTTTGTTGAAATGATGATGACAGAATCAAACTGTATCTTGTTCATTAATACTGTTATTTGTAATAAACCCTTTAATCCTGGAGAATAGCTTTTAAATTATTTTGATGAGGGATGATACGAAAACTAAGCAGATGCTGCTCTCTCTGCATATTGTACATATCCTAGTTCAGAGGACGCTTAGGCCAATACTGCAGGAGGCTTTTTGAAAAATAGTTGCTCAAAGAGTCAATCCGGCTGCAGTCTTACGCCAAAAAGATATTTAACACTCCATTTTTGTTTTAACCCTTCTCTTTGTCTTTTATTTTCCCTCTAAAATATCAGTCTTTAAGAAGTAAATGACATGGGGAAATCCCATACCAATACCATCTGCTTAAAGATATACTCTACAATACTTTTAAAAGTACATGCAAATGGAGGCAACTTTTTTGAAAGAAAGAGCTTTCCATCTCACTGTACATTTCTTTCACCATTACTGTGATTCCAGTGCAAAGACTGGATTTATAAGAGAGCTGTACCTTTATATAAATGAAATTTTTCAGTTCATCACGAACAGAGATCACTGTGAAAATAAGTGAACACTTACGTGGGCTTACATTTCAGTGTTCATAGATCCTAAAAGTCATCCCCAGTGCAATGACCTTTGTCTAATAATTGTATATCTATGCAGTTTGTTTAATCTTATGTGCACCATAATAAATTGGAGCATATACTGCAACCACAAGCATAATAAACAGCAGCAGCAAAATAAATTTATCACAGCTTTCCCTGAAGTACCATTCACCTTCTTCCCTCAGACCCAAAAAAACCACTTTCCCATCTCAACCAATCTTTCCGAACACAGAAGCTGTCAACAGAGAGCTCTGGCTGCCAACTTTGCTGAAAGTGTCCTGGTGCCCCAGTTGCAATAGGTGATAGACCTCCACAGGCTTCCCAGGGAAATGTGATCATTTCTTGCCCATCATTTTATTCTCAGTACCATCCAATTAACAGTGGACCCCGACCAGCAAGGGTATCCAGCAGTGAATATTATTGGGAACCCAACTGAGCACCTGCTGGTAAGGTTTCCCTGTTTCTTTCTGCACTCTAAATACTCTCATTGTTTATTCATAGAGTCAAAGTTTAAAGCCAGAGAGGGCCACTGTGATCATCTAACCTCTAATCAGAAGCTTTTCCAATGTTTCAACCTTCTCCCTCACTTGCCAACATTAGATGTGGATGCAGAATGCATTTTACAGTGACCCATTTAGAATTCCACCACACCTCGGTCCTTCTGGGCTTGCTCAAGTATCCTGGTTTCTTGTTCAGTAGTATCTGCAGTGAGTTTTGCAGGACTAGTGTCTGCTCTCCAGTCCAGTTTTGAGCTCTGTCCTGACACACAGGCTCAGCTTTATCTCAGAGGAAAACTCAGCTGTTTAAGAGACATAGAGATCCTTGTACCAGAACTCAAAATCAAGGAACTCCACTGACATTTGTGTAAATCATTCAGACTTATGTCTGAAAACTCCCAGACACTGGCATTGTGAGTTTTTTAGACAGCCTTTGTTCTCTCTCACCTCCTCTCCTTTTTGGCTGTGTTTTTTAAAATTTGTTTTTTGTGTTTTGGGGTGTTTTTTTTGCAAAGGAACAATGTCACTGTCAGTGTCAAAAGTGAAATGTAGTTCAGAGCAGTCTAGATTTTCATAGTGGTAAGTATCCACAGTAGCTCAAGAGACAAATCTTGAGGAGGAAACCAGTGAAGAGTAATTAAATGGGTTCAAAATGAGCACTTTGCAGACCTCAGGCTGGCAAAAAAAAAAATTTAACTTGGCTAATTACTACTCGAACAATGTGTTATGAACTGACCACAGCTCTTGTTCCCCATCCTTGGCTGGTGGAGGACGTAGGAGAGTTATGAGTGAAGCTGAGCTGTTGAGGGGAGGGGTAGAGCAGCTTGATGGGTACCAGGAGGCCAGCCAAGGTCAACACACCACAATCAAAAATGTGTTTTGAATGTAAAGAGAGCTACAAGAGCAAAGTCATGTTTGGTACCAAAACGGCAAAGCTGCCTTCCTTTACCAAAGCACACCAAATGAGTAGCTGTGCTGCTCTCTTCCAGGCTGCAGGTCCAGGTGGTGTAGCTTCAGGGGTGTGAGTCTGCTGACACATCAATGCCACAGAAGTCAGGCCTTAGCAGGTGACATTTCTGCTAAACTCATGGCTCTCACTGGCTTTCTGAATCTCCTGGCAGAATTCTGCCTTGTGATTAGCGTATATAACTGGGAGTCAGGTTACCTAGGGCTTTTATTTCTAGCTAGGGCATTGGCTTGGTGGGTGTGGTGACCTTTAGTGAGACATTCCAGGTTGTTCTGCATCTTTTCTGTAAAATAGAACAAAAAAATTAGCAGGGATGTGAAACATAATTCATTATTATTTGTAAAGCATTTGCTGATCTGTAGAATACAAGTGTTCTACTTTTGAATGACTCTTATCCTTGCCTTACATTAAAAGTGCATTATTCTTGCCTTTATAATAAAAATGGAGATAAAACAAATACTACAGCAAATGATAGTGAAAAATAACTTGGTTCTTGCCCAATGCTGCATTGCAATTCCTATGCATCTACTAAAACAATGAGAAACCTTAAGAAGAGGAGGATGCTACTTTTCTCCCTCTCTTGACTTTCAAAATATTTTTAAAGCTGTAATATAAAGGAATGCTATGTAATATCCTACAAAATCTTATCACAGAATTAAACACACAAAGGCTAATTGAAGCATATTAGCAATCTATGAGGCTTCAAATATGAGGATCTCTTAGAGTATTGAAATAGAATTTTCAGTTCAGCGATTATCTAGTAGTATATGTTTTTTCATTTCCGCTGTATCCCAGTGTACGGATATTTTATTTGGTGACTTGGTAATTTTCACCATGACTGTGTATCATTTCAAATATTATTAGAAATAATATTAGAAACAAGGTCTGACCCAAAAGCAGATGAACATTCTAGTGGTGGCCTATTTTTGAGGCCAAGGCATTTTTAAATGTTTTTTCCACACAGAAAAACTTTTTTGCTTTTTATGGGCAGGTATTTGAGGTGTAATACAAAGTCGTTACCCTTCCGCCACCTGAGAGTCAGAGGCTGAATCCATCTGAGCCTGGGGCTGCTTCTTTCCTTCAGTAAATCTTGAAGAATGACTCGTCATCAAAAATGTTTTTTTCTGCCATTGTTTATTCTAGTTACAGCGTTATTTCTTTTCTCTCTACAGATTTTGCATTGCTTGGTGTGTAGTGAATCTTTTTGTCGTCAGCAGATGGATAACAAACGAATGGAGAAAGGTGCTGTGAATAGTGCTTGCAGAATTAAACATAAGAGTATCAAATACCTCTGATAAGCCACAAGGAGAACTTATAAGTGGTAAATGGGTAAATCAAGAGGTTTATTTCCTAACTCTCCTTTCTTTTTCCTGGAACTATGAATAGAAAGACTTGAAGTACTAGCACTTGAACTGTTTTGTAGGTCAGACACAGCACAAAGCTTATTCTTACGTATTCATGGATAACCCACATGCAGTGTACTATGGCATTAGTGTGGTGAACTCAAGAAGAAAAATGTAGGACCTTGGACAAATATTAGATTCTTCTTTTATATAAAATGGAAATTCACATCACATGTTTTTTTAAAAAAAATTTGTAGTAAAATATGCAGGTACCTGTTCATAAACTACGCAAAACCCTCTGAGTGCCAAGCAGCATCGGTCTTTAATTTTAAATTGGCATTATAACACTAGTAAAATAAGTTTGTAAAAGCCAGTTTAAATACAAGACTTTGGTAAATAGTCTGCCTTTTCTGTAATTTTCTAGTCTGAGTTTTTTATGGTGCATTTATATTCATACATCTATCACTTTATTAATGAGTTTTCTTCTATAAATTGACCCTGACTGCTACTGTAAAATATAGCTTAAATGAAGTGTGGCTTTGAGACCAGGAAGATTATTAAAATATTAAAGTATATACATTGAATCATATGAATATCTTTCTTGCTAATATTTCAAGACTAAATACTTTTTGTCTGAAAGACAACCTTTAATGAACAAACTTATGGTCCGAAATGTACAAAGCTCCCTCTGGATCTTATTTTTCACTGTCTTCCATCTTTTAGTCACTTATACATCTTCAAAATGGATTTAAAATAGCATCACTTAACCTAGTAGCCTTTGACACCCATTTTACTTAAATACAGACAAGTGGTTAAAGTACAAAACACAGTAAAGCTGCATCTCTTTCTCATATAAATATGACATGGTGGTAGAAATTAATATATTTTGTGTGTAACCAGAAAGTTCAATTCTTGGTGGGAAAGTTTGCAAAAGCAAAATAAATTCCTTGTAAAACTCTAACAAATAATGTATCTGGCTAAGCATGCATGTACTCAAAAGAAACACCCATGTGAAGATTCTTGCAAAAATATCCACGTGCCTGACTAGGGGGTCGCAGTGACTTTGTTAGGATTTTACCGTAGGTCCTTGTGTTTTTCATACTAATTGTCACTCCAATATGGTAAAATAATTATTTTTATTGCACATAGTGAACGGAAAATCAGTGTCTTTTATTAGTATTTATGTTGACGAGAGAAAATTCTTAATCACGTTTAGATACGTAGATGTACACCTATAGACAAATTCTGATTTTTACCATACAAGTCTCAGTAAGTTACTCAGTGACGAAGTACCATATAAGTTGCTTGAGATATTGTGACCAGACGGTTCACGGGGCTAGTAATGGATTATAGTGCTCTCTAGCTCCAGATTGCCAGTTCAAATCTGGGTCAGGTTGACACTGTCTGAAAATTATTACTGTTTGGTGGCTTATGTGAAATAAGTTGGAGACCTCAATACACTTCCTAAAGGCTGGGTTAATATAACACAAATGTCACCAGATGATTGTTGGTTTCAGGGCTCAGGCTGAAGCACACTGAAGTAAGTGGAAAAACTTCCATTGATTTCAGCGGGTATTGAATTAGGTCTTAATTATGGGGAACGACTCCTTTGTGCTCTCAGAAGTGGTTATTTACAAGGGAGTGAAGGACGCCCATGAACTGCTCCTGGGAGATGAGTAGTGCTGCCAGCTAGGATAAAGCAAGAGATGCTTATCTGTCCTTGTACTCATGGAGGATGAGTACATAAGGATGGGCCAAGTCTTGACTGAAACACGCTAATCTTCCTGAATTTCAGTAAGAGTGGGCTTAATCTGGCAGAAAGTGGTAGAGAGTCAAAACTGCTCTGAAAGTTTACGTTATCGTTCTCTTGTTAGGCTTGTGCTGATCAACAGGTCACGTTAATGGCTCCTATATTTTTTGCAGATCACCTGCTCTCACCTAAGGATATTTCTGGTTTTGTTTGAAGAGCAGAACTCCTTTGAACTCCACAGAGAATGACCTGGCTTCAGCCTAAAGTGCCTTTTTTCACCATCCAGGCTCCATTAGTTCAGTAATGAATGAGAAGTGACTTGATCCTTGGGGATAAGTGCCATCATAGGGAAGAAATATTAGATATTAAAAACTCTTTAGTTTAACTGACTGGAAATTTAAACCAGACAGGTTAAAGTGGGAAATAAGACACATTATTATCACTTTAGTTGATTAGCCAGTGGATCACACCAGTAGGAAAAATGGAGGAATTGTCATTTTTATCACATCAAGTTCAGATACATGTTCAGAAGACATGCATTAATCAGATGTGCCACTGGACTACGTCCAATAACACTGTTTGCATTGTGATAGTAATGTAGTATTATTGCCATGGGAACCACAAAAAGAAATCAAACTGAGCTGCTAGTCTAGTGAACTACATTTATTTACCCCTGCCTTCTGCTCTCTTTTGAGCTTGGATTTTAGTCCTACTCCAGAAGCACTCAAGTAAAACTCTGGTTGTGTACTTTCTGTAGCCCTTAAATTAAATGAATTCAAATTTCAAAATCAGCTCTTGGCTATACACCTGAGAACAAAATGTCTAATTCATTTGATATCCTTCTATGATAAGATCACCTCCCCAGTGAATGAAGGAAGTTACTGGATGTAGTTTTTCTGGATTTTGCTAGGGCTTTTGATACTGTCCCTCACAGAATCCTTCTGCACAAGTTGTCCAGCTGTAAAACAGGCAGGTACATGGTGTTCTGGGTAGGGAACTGGCTGTAGAGCAGGGCTTAAAGGGCTGCGATATACACCCAGATGGTGACTGCCAACCAGCAGTGCTCCTCAGGGAATTCCAAAGCCAGCTCTGTTCCATACTTTTATTATGATCTCAGTTGAATGCACAATTAGTAAATTTGCTGATGAAACTAAACTGTGAGATATTGTTGGCTCTCTCAAGGAATGAGAAGCCTTGTAGAAGGATCTAAAGAGACTGAAGCATTGAGGAATCATTAATGGCATGCCATTTAACAAGTTCAACTGCCAGATTCTGCACCTAGTATGGAGTAACGCCAGGCACAAGTATAGTCTGAGGGAGGAGTGGCTGGAGAGCAGCCCTGCAGACAGGGATCTGGGGTGCTGGGTGACAGCAGGCTGAATGTGAGCCAGCAGTGCCCGGCAGCCAGGAGGGCAAAGCCCATCCTGGGATCACCAAACCCAGCATTGCCAGCCGGTCAAAAGAGGTGACTGTCCCGCTGTGTTCAGAGTTGGTGCAGCCTCACCTTCAGCACTGGGTGGAGTTCTGGGCCCCACCATTTAAGGAGGATGTGAAGGTCCTTGGATGCATCTCCAGAGGACAACAAAGCTGGTGAAAGGGCTGGAAGGAGAGTCCTGTAGGAGCTGAGCTCTTCTGGTATCCAGTGACAGGATGTGTGGGATTGGTTCAAAGATGCATGAGGGGAGTCAGACTGTCAGACTTGATATTAGGAGCAATTTCTTTACAGCAAGGGCAGAAAAACACTAGAACCGGCTTCCTAGAGAGGAGCCTGTCAGTGTTAAAAGGGCATTTGGATTATGCCCTTCGTAACATGCTTTTACTATTAGCCCTGATCAGCCCTGAAGTGGCATCACAGTTGGACTAGATTATTGCTGTGGGTCCCCTCCAACTGGACCTGACCTGACCTATCCCATCCCATCCCATCCCATCCTATCCTATCCTATCCTATCCTATCCTATCATCTCTCCTAGTCAATAAAACTATAACTTCTTTAAAAACATCCCTTTTGTTTCTCCTTTATCAAAGATTTTATAGCTTTATATTTAGTCAGATGCTGGTGACTTGGGGATTTTACATTCTAGGTACATATTCTGAATAAAGTTTCAGTTTTGCTGTTGAATTATTGTATTTTAGAACCCCTCATGTGTTTACCTGTCTAATTTTTAGCTTAGAGGAAAATAACAAATCTGACCAATTTACTGTTGATAATAAATGGTAATAATTGATACTTTCAGGAGGCACCCTTCCAGCAGGAGGAAAAAGAAATCAGGTTTTGTGAGTGGGCCATGAACACAGTCAGAGAAGAGAAGAGAAGAGAAAACAGACCAAAACATTTTTATAGTGGATGAGGCAGTATGGGTGTTCAATTTAGTTTTGAGAATAAGAGCAAGATAATCCCCAAACACAGTTAGTACGGAGCGAAAAACCTGACAGAAATAAATCAAGGAAAATATATGGGCTTTTTCCAGGCCTTTACTGTCTCAAATAGGAAAGCAGAAGTGTTTTAAATGTACAGCTTACTGTTATGGTGTGTTGTATGTTCATGAAGAGATAAAATCACATAACAGAAAATTCACATCTTGATTGGGATATCATCAAGCAGATGAAGAGGGGTGAGAGGCAGTTCCAAATTCAACACCTAACATTTGGATGAAAGACTATGTTCCTATTATCAGAAGACATCAGACATCAAGTCTACACTTGAGCTGTGATATAAACTTGGATATCATTTTAAACATGCATGATTTTAATTTTCCTCTGAATTTATTTAGTAATGGATAAGCACTGATAGTGCTTAATGAGAATCATAGAATCATTGATCTGATTTGGAAGAGACCTTAAAGATCATCTGGTTCCAATCCTTCTGCTATGGACAGGGACAGCTTTCATTAAACAGGTTGGTCAGAGCCCCATCCAACCTGACTTTAAGCAATTTCGGACTTGGGGCATCCACAGCTTTTCTAGACATATGATTACCTCTTCTCTATTAAACGTAACTAGGTTTTAATGAAGATAATTTAGATCACTTTAGCCACCTCCTCTGCATGAGCGTTAACATAGTATTGCCCAAAAGGTTTAGGGTGCCTGAATCATGCATAAAAGGAATCTGTAACAGTTGTTTAGATTTACACACGAGCTTAGGGAGGCCTGTTGTTCTGATTCCCAAAATGTTTCGGTGTCCTGTATTTAACTTCAGATGTAAGTGTATCATGTTTGTGTGTGCGATATATATGTAAAATATGCAATATGGAGTGCCATTTTCTTTGGGAAGCACTAACATTCTCATTTAGCCCTATAATTTCAAACAGATTTACATAAGAAAATAATTTAAATGTGATATTGTCTTATGAAATCTCACAAAAAGTCCTTCTCCTTTGCATTATTTATCTTTTCTGTGGTACTCTCCCTCCTCCCTCCGTCAACTGTGCCAGTAACTTTTAAGTTTGTTAATTGGCAGGTGTGATGAGTGAGAACACAGAATCTGTGTTGAATGATCACGAATCCTGGGTACTTCCCTTGAAGATACACCTTTTCCCATATGCCTGTGTCATTTCTGTTTACAAGATCAACAGCTGACAAAGTGTAATTGCTTACTGAGAGATACTAAAAGTCTTGGTAATGTCATGGATTTATACTGTGTTTTTCAGAATTTGCCTGACCTAAAAAGGAGGAGCAGAAGAGAGTTCATAAAACGTCTTCCTGGGGTGAACCAAGGTACCAACAAGGAATGATTGCCAATACAAACCCGCCAAATGGGTTATTTTGGGTTGGACAAACACTGTAGTTGGGTGATAAGGAGAATGTTACTCTACAGTAGAAGTTTTTTGCTTATAACATGAGAAATACAGGATAGCTAATAATTTACAGATATAAATTTGTGGGGGTTAAATTACGTGCTGAGGTTTGCTTCTAATTATTGATTCACCTTATCTGGCCACAAGTGTTCTTTTCCCAACTGTCTGTCCATTTATTTTTTTCTTATTTTTTTCCAGTGCTTTTTGTAGGATTGGTCTTAACATGGAATTATGGTTAGAGCCATGCTTAATAAGCATATATGTGGGTAATTTAAAACAGGAGAGTCATGTAAATCAAAGACTAACCTATATTGGACATATATTTTAGCTATATTTGTATATATTCATGCAGACAGTGAAAACCTGATCAAATGAAAACTTCCATCAAAGTGAAACCTCTGAGCATCAAGTGAGCACAAGTAGAATGAGAAGACAACCACAGACTGTAGCAATCAGTGCTCTGTATGAGTGCTCTGGATTATGAAGAAATAAGACCTTGCTCTCCATTCCGTGTGGTAGCTCTCTCTCTTCTTTATGCAAAGTGTGCACAGAACAAGAGAAAAGCAGCTCAGAATTCTTTTTTTTAGCTTATGGAGGAACAAATAAAAAGTCAGTCATGGATACCTCCATGAAGACAGTACAACTTCTGTAAACATTATTTTGCCATAATTATTCTCTGTCTGGGCTTTCTGCTTCAGTTTTAGACACCAGCCTATATTAGAAGTGAATTGTATTTCAGGTGTTTCATAAGGCTCCATGTCACAGTTTTGTGTGAAAAATTGCCTGTGTGTAGATGTAAGAATTCCCTAATAATTCAGACATATTCAAAATTTCATGTCTTCTAAATTTAGCTAAAGAAAAATTACTGCCAAAAAGTCTTATTCAGTAGAATAGTCCCTCACGTAATATAGCCTTACCCTGTAAATGTTGATTTCCAGAAAAACAAGACCTATCAGTGAATGAAAAAAGATCCTTCTGGTTTTCGTTCCTGTTTAAGGAAGATAAGAATTAGAAGAAAAACAGTCATTTGGGGAGTGAAAACAGAATTTTGTAAACAGACGTGTCAGCTTAACATTGCTGCTACCTAAATGGGAAAAGTACGTGATATACGTACACAAAAATTGGCAAGTAAGCATTGGCTTTTTCTGCCAGTCCTAGAAGATGGCTGAAAGCCACCTAAGTGCAGATAGGATGATGCTGAATCAAACTTAATCAGCCCTGTCTTTGACTGTATTTATGCTGTTTCTGGTTGTTTGAATATGGGCAGTGCCACATTGTGCCATGCAGAGTCAAGTGCTCTCAAGTTCTACCTCAAGCAGATGGATTTTGTCTACAGCCTCAGAAATATGTGCTTAATTGCTCTCTGGAATTGCCTAAGTTACTTTTGAAGATACGGGTTCTGATTTTGATGATGGAAGCATCTTGGGTAAACTGAGAGTGTCTAAGAAATTGAACTGAATAAACCAGAATTTATTATATGTAACAATCAGAAATTTGCTAACTCCTTCTGAAAGTACAACATTCATCACTCTGGTTCTATGAAACACCACAGGCAGCTAGTAATTAACACCCTCACCAAGACCAAGACTGATATGTGGGTTGAAGACAAGGCTGGCCTCTAGAAATATCCTCGTGTATCTGGTTTTATTGACGTGTAAGAGGAAGAAGCATAAACAGATGTTCAGGAAGCAGACTGGTGATGACTACAAGAAAGGCTAATAGAAAGTCTCATGGAGTTGCCCGTTGCCTCTTGTCCTATTGCTGGGCACTGCTGAGCAGAGCCTGCCTCCCTTCTCTGACACCTCCCTTCAGATGCTGACAGACATTGATCATAAAGCCTCTTGGTCACTTCTACTTGAGGTGAACAGGCACAGCTCCCTCAGCCTGTCCCCATAAGAGAGATGCTCCAGTCCCTTAATCATCTTTGTAGCCCTCCATTGGACCTGCTCCAGGAGCTCCATGTCTCTTGTCCTGAGGAGCCCAGAACTGGACAATCCAGATGTGGCCTCACTAGGGCTGACTGGAGTGGCAGGATCACCTCCCTCAGCCTGCTGACAATGCTCTTCCTAGAACCCCTGGGTTATTTCAGGAAAATATTTACTTCTCAGTAACTCAGTTCCACCTCTGTAAAACAAGGATGGATATATGTATCTGATCCATGCAGGGTTGCACAAAGTCTCAGAGATGCTGCAGTCCTAGGATAACAGGAGAGAAAGCCATCTTGGAAACGTCCATAAAGGACAGGTTAGTTATAGTTTCTATATGAGAGCTCCACAATACCTAATTTCAGCAACCTTATTTAGACACCCTGGTTATATACTGGAACCCCTAGATTCCATACCTATGGTTCTCCAAGTGGAGAAAAAAGCTGCCTCCAAAGGGCAGTTAAGAACATAACATTAGTGAAGCTCACACCCTGACATGTCATAGGAGAAGTTGTTAATTACACATAAATTCTATTAAAATAACTTCCTAAGATGTGTGCCCTCTGCATTATGTACATCAATATACTACAAGTTAATACCTATCCCAGGGTTTCCTTACAATGTGGCTACTGCTCTAGTCTTTCCTCTTCCCCAAAGACTACCTTACATCTGACACTAATAAGAGATTTGTACGGCTGTGCAGAAAACCGGGAACATTTTTAACTACAGCGATTTCCCCAGCCATTCGGATTGGTCATGAAATTTTACATTGCTTCAGCTGATAACATCAAAAATATGCAAACTAACCTAAATAAGATAAATATCAGGAACACACAAGGAACTGGATAAAATATTTTTAGCACAGCAGCATTTTGGGGCTCCCTGAGTTCTATTATGTATTTTCTGAAGTATGGCATCTAAATTTCTTGCACTTGTTCAGGGCTTTCAGAAGGCCCTTGGTGATACATGAGGGATTTCTGTACACAGCTAACATGAACACTGAAGGAAGAATAGAGCCCTTTAGTTCCCTTCTGTCTCTGTAAATCTTCAGATGTTCTGAGCTGCCTTTTGATATTCTTCAGAAATGTAGCTGGAGTATGGTTGAGAATTTCAGTGTGATAATCCCATGTTGCTAGTGATATTATAAGTAATATTAAATGTCAAAAATAACAAAAGACAGACTGTCTTTTTTTTTTTCCACTTCAGTCAAAGAAATAGTTATTCAAGTTATTCAAAGCAGAAGCATATTTCACAGGTTGTGGTAGAAATTTAGCATCATTGCTTTTTAATTTTTTTTTTTACATGCAGTCAGACTTAGCTGAATTGTACTTATTTTATACATATGTCAGGGCCACCAAAGGAAGTAAGTGCTAACCTATCTCATAGCATGTGCCTTGACAGAAAATATTATAGGTCACAGAATCCAAAGCTACTGGCCACCCACTGTGTTGCATTTATCATTGGGAAACCTCATATGAAAGCTGCCATTCTCACCCAGTCTGTGCACAGAGACCCAGTAGTAGCTGTCACTCTTAGAGAAGTCAATTTGTATTGAAACTACAGAAAATACAAATAACAAACAAGTTTCTGGATTGCCAAATAATGGCTTAGTTAGGGCACTTTATAAACTACTCTTATCCACATTGAGTTGGAATGAAATTCTGTGATGTGACAAAGGGTTTATGAGCCATGTGGTGATATTTTTTTCTTTTGTTTTTTCTTTTTGTTTTGTTTTTGTTTTTGTTTTATGAATGAAGTCTTATGTGCATTGGTAGTGGGTGAGAAGGTTGGGACAAGAGTTAAAGCCAGCCAAAAAGGTATCAGCAAGGCAGCTGAGCAATGATGGCTGGAGTAACGGCTGTTTTGAGCTTTGCACTTTTGGAAGGCATTCAACTGCCTTCTGAATTAAAAATCTAGCAAAATGTAGGCAGAGGATAGACAAGGAGCTGGGTATAAGAGGAAGCTGATGAAATAAAGATCAGATCTTATTTACGTTGTGTCTAGAACTGAGTTCTTAGTTCAGTGTTTTCTTTTTTCCCGGTCTATTTTGATATGTAATAAAACCCACGTCTTTTCAGAATGCTGCTAAAAGCATCCTGGCATGGCTTCCTGGTAGGTTTTTGTTTTTTTTTTTTTTTCAGGGCTCTGTAAACCTTGATTTTGGATACAAATGCAGGGGGCCTGCCAAGTGCTAAGATCTAAAGTTGAACCAAGCATCCTTTTTCCATCAAAAATATTATTGACCAGAAAATGATTTAAACCTAAAATATTAATTAATTCTTTTAGATTTGGCAAGTCTTTGTAGGTCTTCTTCTGTAGATTTGGCAAGTCTTTCCCAAAAAAAGGGAAAATTTCTGTTCAGAAAAATCTGCAGTATTTCAGTCTCTTCAAAAGAAAACATGTTAGTTTTGCCAAATGAGAGATTCTAATATTGTCCTTAGAAACAGATTTTTAGAATGGTTTTGTAAAATATCACACAAACCAAAATATTTTGGCTGACCCACTTTCTCCTCTGGTCTCTTGAGCAAATTGACAATGTTTATTTCAAGCAGCTCTAAGGTGGGCTTTTTCTTTTTCTTTTCTTTTTTTTTTCTCCTTCCCAATCTTTAAGTTTTGAGCAGTGTTAAATCAACTTCGATATATGTAACTCTGCATTAAGATACCTCATAAAAACTTCCTGCTCTCAGTGTTTTATAATGGTTTTCCTGTTTCAGTGCTGGCAATTTGACCTTGCAGTTTGCAGTAACAGGGTTAATTTTTTAGTTGAGAGCAATAGGGATTTGTGTGACATGGCTTAAGCTGTAATCACACCTACCAACAAGGCTCCAGGTCTGCAACAGCACATTTTTCTAGGGCTGACTGGATATAGGCTGCAAATATCTAGAGCACAAATATACTGTTACCATGAAGACCCTTACCCAAATCCCAAAGCAGTGTACTTTACTCCACTTACCACTTTTTGGTATTTAACTGCAATATTTTCTAGATGCTTATCTGCTGGTCTCCACCACTATATCTGTCCACCTCAAGTGTCTCCAGAGATTGATTTTTCCATTTCAGACAAAGGCCTAGTCTAGTCAACAACTTTGTACATGCCTTTTGAATTAATGAAGTGTAGGGTTAGGGCTGGCTTTGCTTGCTGAGCATGTGAGCGTCAGGACTGTGGAAAGAGGCTGGCTGGCAGGTGCTTTGGGACTAGGAGCGACAAGGATGATGGTGAAGTATTCGTGCTTGGGGCTGCTGTCAAGAACTGGTCAGAGCTGCACAGAGATTGGAAGGGGAGAAATGGGATCGAAGTAATGAATCAATGAATCACTCCAGAATCTGGAAGCCTAGTCAACCTGACCCAGAGGAAGCCTTATCTTGAGTTTGACTATATCTCTTAATGATATTGGGAGAGGTTTGATCTTCTTGGTGGCCTTGTGTGAGGTCTCCCTAGTTGGCAAGTCCTTCCGGGGAAATCGAGGGACAACAGCTGTAGCATTTTGTCCTGATAATAGAGATTACTATGCAGGTGGCAAAATTTTGTACTTTAAAGGCTGACCTGGTTAAGGTCATGGGTTGCCTTTGGCTAGAGACTTCCATCAAATCTGTTTAATTCAGTATAGGCACGGTAAGGTCCCGTGGTAGAGACAAAACTGTGTATCTCTCTCTCAAACAATATTAATCTAAACATAATCAGTTTTAAGCTCCTGTCTTCTTTATGTAAGAAATGTGTTTCAAAACTCCACCATGTGTAGTGGCTGGACAGGACATAAAGGAGTTTACTGGTATATGAGGCCGAATTTCTGAATTGTATCCCTCGTGTCTTTGTGCTGATATCATCAGGAATTTGGCTGGGCTGTTTCCTGGCATCGTGCACAAGCATAGAAACAGACATGAGGTACAAAGGTGTTATGATTTGTGTTAAATTTGTATGTGATTAACATGCCAACCAATAAGAATGCTATTAACTTTATTTGAGTGCACTCAAGAAAGAATACAGATGTAAAATTTTGTAAAATTTGTATTCCAAATGTCATTTGATCCATCCAACTTACTTTTTTGTCTGTATTCATGGGATTCAGGCTTTTCTGACTCCCTTCTCTGCTCCTTCTGCATCTCAGGGAGGTCATAATTACAGCAAAATCTGCTGCAGTGAAGAGCTGCTGAGAGAGCTTCCTGGCCTGCAGTGTTGAGAGGAAGCTTTGTGCTGCCATCAATAGATTTCCATATGTGGAAAGTCTTCTGATATGGAGCTAGCTTAGGTGTTCTTGCACTCTGTTGGCCAGGCATGATTATGAACTGGGCATCAAAGTTTAGCATTCCTACCACCTTGCTTGGCCAGGACTGAATCTGAATGCTTGAAGGTATTGACTTCTTTTGGTATAGTATTGACTTCTTTTGGTATAGTCACAAATGCAAGCAGGATGTCCACTAAGAACACCAAATACTTAGTGATAGTAACCCAAAAGGGGTGGGTGGCTTATGCAACAACCCCCTCCCAAATTAATGTTGCACATGTTGTATAATGAATCACCTCTTCTGCTATTCTCTCCAACTAAGCTATGAATATCTTGAATTTCTAGAAAAAGAAAAAAATCCCTGGTCAACCCTTCAGTGCTAAAAAAAATCCTTCTTTATCCTTTAAGCTATCAAGTTCCAGCTGTTCCCAGAGTTCACTGATGTGTCAGGAAGGAATTGCTTTAATACTTTCATAAAGAAATATTTGCTCATACAGACTGTTAAGCTTTGACTGTTGTTCAGGGGACATTGTCTCTTTACCACCACTGGCTTTTTCTCTAGCTCTTAAGCAGTACACTTTGCCACCCACCATGAGCCGTCCTTTCCCGGCCAAAATGGTCACATGTGATTTTCACATTCAGAACACTGACTGCCAAAATTGGATCATACCCTCATGACCCATATAAAATCTGTTATCAATTTCCTCTTGCTACGAAATATAAATTATTAACAGACCTTAAGAGTCTGTTACACCAACTATTTAAATTAATGATTTTTTTCCCCTTAAACTGTAGAAGCAAAGACATTACAGTAATTATTTTTATTCTGCAACCTAAGTGGATTAGATTTATCACTGTTGGTTCAGGTTCCACAATAATGTAGATTTATTTATTGTTAGCTTGGGTTAAAAAAGGGAAAGAGGTGTCCAAAATCCTTCCTCACACATCTGTTAGATTAGAACACAGGAGCTCTGGTGCTTGCTTTTTACTCCTTTGCCTGCTTTGTTGCACTCAGGCTGGAGAGTCAGAATAGTGCTGGTGGGAGAGTACAACCGCTGCTCACAGTGAATCATGGCAGGCAAGCACACAGCTGCCTGTGTAGTTATGTTCTAACATAAAAATATATGTGAGTATGGATGTTACAGATACATTTACCAAAGCCTTTTTTACAGAGATATGCAAATATGCATGTCCTCTTCCTCATAAGAACTCACAAACATGTTGGGTTCTTTAACATTTTAACTACTTTTTCTCTTTTTTTAGGACAGTGGGTTGGGCTTTGGTGTCTGCTGCCATGGGAGGAGAGTTGGAGGGACGGGACTGAACTGGGATGGTGGGGAAGACGCTGAAGGATCGGAATTACTCTCCCTGCTGCTGACAAACATTTTGGGGTAATAATTGCTGTAGTTTCTATTTCTTCTTCTGCCTGTAGCAATAACTTGTACCCTGGCCCCTCCCCAGGACCATCAGTGCGATCTGGTTGCCCACAGGCCTGACCAGAGCAGCAGAGAGAGGAGATCCCTGGACTGCTCTGCTGCCCCAGCAGCTCCTCATGCCTCGAGCTGCTAAATGGTGAGCTTTTCACTGGGCTTGAGGATGGTCCAATGCGTTCTGGAAGGTTCAGACTGGGAAGATAGCAGCTGGAAGCAGTAGGATGTGCTGTTTCTACCTCTCTGTTACTACTGGATGGTGTCCCAATGGGGAACCCACAAGTGGACACACGTCTCCAAGACCAAGCTGTGCATAAAATGAAGGAGCTGAATGGCTGTACTAAAACCGTGTGAATTTTATTTTGTTAATCAAACACTTTTTCTCAAAAGAAATAGGATTTTCTCTGGAAGCCAGAGCAAAGCTTGATTGAGTAGTACATTTATATTAAGTTTAACTGGTTAGTCTTAGCAGTCTCATAGGATGTATTTTTAATTTCCTGCCCAAAATGTCTGTGTGATGTGTGGCATGTTTTTAAGCAGAAGATATTTTCACAGAGGATGCACTGGTGCTTCTACAATGAGCATACATCTGATTTGCAAAGTATCCTGAGATCCTCTACAATCCTCACAGGAAATATTGTCTCTGGCTTGCATTTCTGTAAGGTTGGTGGATTCATTAAAAATCCTGGGAAGTTCTACATAATGATTTTGTTGTAATGACTGCTGGTTTTCATAACTTTTTAGTATGTCAGTTAATTCTTGCCTCATGACAGGTCAGTTCTTTCACACCAGAGTTCTCCATCATTGCCTTGACATCCAAGCATTGACACTCTGCTATTTAAAAGTGTCTAAAGCACCATACATAATTATTTTCAAAGTCATATGGTTATTTTTCTGCTATCAAGAGACCCTATGAATTTTGCCTACTATAGGCACCAGACATAATGATCAAAACAAAATTTTCTGGGGTTTTGTATAATAATGTCTTTGTTACTTTTTTTTTTTTTGTGAACAGGAAAAAAAACCATAGCAACATCACTTTAGAAATAATCCACTTTCAACTTTGAACTACAGTTCATGGATGAGTGGGAATGGGTTATGGTGAAGTGTTGATAAACATTGTACATGATCTACTGGCTGCATTTACACTACAGCTGATTTTTCTTGAATTTGGGGAAAAAACTTGATGTTTTACAACCATATTTCTATGGACAATGATTTGTCCTTTCAGTATTATGCACTTTCATTGGAAATGCAGTGAACACTTTACAAACCCATGAAGTACACGGTAATTTTACTGAATATGTTTACATGGAGACACTGAGTCACACCACACCCAAATTTAAACCTGGATGTGGAAGAGTTTCTGATGGAGCTCTGAACAGAGTTCTGGAGCCTTCATTTCTCACTGACAACACACTTTACTGGACTACAATCAGTTTTGCTGCCTTTAGTATGCATTCCACATCCTCAGGATGGCATGGCATCTCTGATGCAATAGCTTAAATCTTCCAAGCAAATATTTATGTGAGAAATGTTAGCAATTTAACTGCGATGCTGAGAGGAATAGTAGTTTGGGTTTCTATTTCTTTAGAAAAAGACAAGAACCAAACTCTTACCAGATTAAATAAAACCCCACTTTCTTCTTTGGGTTTATGCTGTTGTCTGGAAAGAATTCATACAGGGATTTGGCCTGTTTTCTGAATCATGAGCTTCTTTGAGGTTTACATAGTGTTCCTGTTCCAGCCTCCTCTCAGCTAAGTTGAAACTTGATTTCCATTATGCCTTTCATCTTCCTGAACAAATAGCAGTTGCTTCTGTTGTCCTCCTGTAGTTTTCCCACCTGATTTCTCTCTGTCTTGAGCAGCTGAGAAAACTATATATGCCATTTCTCATTCAGCAGGGGTCTCATTTTAACTGTACTCACCCATTTCCCTTAGTTATTTTGTAAACAAAAACTTTCTTTGCCCTATCTTCCTTTATGGCATTCTGTATTAAAGGCTAATTCTTCTTTCATTTACAATATGATATATGCTCCATATCTGCAGTAATTTCATAGTTTCTCCAAGACTGGAGGCATCTTCAATACAAACTTTGTAGCTGGCACATCTCTTTGCTGTGCTGTTCGTTAATTTCTCGTTGTCTTCTGGGACACATAGAGGCCTCTTTCTGCAGCCACTCCATTGTCACACCCTTCTCTCTGTGACTTTGCAGCAAGAGTTCCATTTATTCTGCTGGAAGAATGGAGTCCTTACAACGATGGATATTGCAATGGCTGCTCTTTCAGCCCAGAATTCCACAGACCCACGAGAAAAACAAATTGGTTTATGTGTATGCTAAATAACTACTGCAACAAGTACCACACATATCACGAAATGTGATGTCGAAGTGCATAAGGGCTTCCAGAGGTGGATGTTTACTACTGCTGGAAGCTGGACAGCCCAAGCTGCAAGTTTGCTTTTATCAGTGTTTTTTCTTCCTGTACCAAGTGCTCTGCAATGAAGCTGAGTGCACTTGAAGGGCCAGCACTAGTGCCTAGGGGCTTATCTGTCCTGCTTGGGGGAAACTAGGACATTAGTTTAGCCTCTCTTATCTAAGCCTAACCTCCAAAATCACAAATCAAATATATTAGAAAACTGGCAATGTATTTATTCCGTTTGCGATACTCACTTGGCCCTTTGGGTTCTGCTCTCTCCTACGCATACTGCATAGTGCCTGGTTTTGGAAAGTAAACTCTGCAGGAAAAAGTATCCCAGTATCCAGAAGAGGGTCAAAAGGAGCGGAAAAGAGGCCCAATCCCATCTGTTTCTTTGACACCACTACCAACCATCCAATAACAGTTTTTATATCACTCCTTGACCATGCAAGAGTCCAGAGCTTTTAAAGATAAATGTTATCCTGAGATGAAGTGCTATAGTCCGGTTTTTTTTGTGTTTAAAGATCCTAGCATTATAAAAAATATTGTAAAATATGATTTCTCTGTTAGTCTTTTGGATTGTTAATAGAATAAAATTTTAACGGTATAGATTCTTTCACCTTTTAGGGATCTCAAAAGCTCTACAAACAACATACAGGCATTGCTTCATTCTGTGCAGAGTTGCAGTCATCTCCAGACTAAAATACAGTAAAGATTTACCATTTCTATATAAATTTTTAGAAAGAACATTATGACAAATGTCATTTTCAGTAGAACTGCAAGGGGGACTTTGGTGTGCAGAATGTAAATTTCTGGTTGGAAAGTGATGAGGATAGCTGAGCAGTCTCCTAAAACTGCAGCATGGGATTGTCAGCGCTTCTGAGCTCATTGCTTCTTGTCCAGGAGCAGTATCCTCCAGCATCATGCTGCTATTTCTACTCAGCTCTGACTCAGAAAAGCGAATGTCACCTTCTGAGTCACGGGTGTCCTCTGTCCTCTTGGGTTTCACTGGAAATTTTTAATGCATGCTGAGGGACCACTGTTAGTCCCAATAGCTTTGTGAATGAGCCTAGTGCATGATTTACCAGGCAGGAGCAGGACTGGATTGTGTCTGCAAGGCTCCCCTTTCAAAGCAGACTTCTCTACAGCCTAAGCCACTGTCCCTGCACTCTTCTACTTTTCTCTTAAGGGCCTGGTCTACCAGCTTTAGTTTAGGTGGTGCAGAACATATTGCTGCTCGGCAACTCACTGAAAGCTGTGATCTAGCGTCATTCTTTAATTTCAGTGCCTCATCGGCTCCTGATGTTCTGGCTGATACATTAATAATGTTTTTCACATGCATTTATCACTCCCAGGCTTCATGCAAATGTTATGGGGACTGCAGCTGGTTTGCAAACCAGGTAGAAAGGCTGAGGCTGGGCTTTGCAAGCAGAGACAGCTGCAAAGAAGGATTTAATCTTAGCCACAGGCTGAAACCATGACTGTTAGGTTAGATATGTAAAAGGTCAGTGCTTTTGAGATGAAGGCTGTGGCCAAATGACAGGTCGTGTATGAGTGCAGAGAGGGATCCTAGGGAACTTAGGGACTTACATACATTGGCTGCTTAAACCCAAGGCCACTATTGATTATTAATGTAAATTCACTCATTTTACAGCTTTGAACAGGAAATGTTGTTTCATAAAATACTAAATTTTAATCATTTGACCTAAAATCTCTCTCACCATCAATGAATGCTAGATTCAGTGAATAATTACACTAATTTATCTCCAATAAATTTCAAATTAAAATTATATACTGTGGAGAAACTTGATTGAAAATCTTGCTGTTTTGTCCCTCATTTGAAAACTTGTTTGCAATTAGTCAAGCTGTCAGATACCCAGGGAATGTGTTTGTTCATTTATTTATTTTTGCTAAGGAGTGGAGGGGGAAGGAAAGCTATTTCTGTTAGCATGTGGGAAAGCCTATGGTAATCCTTTTGTGCAGAATATTTCAGATCATAGTTCACCATGAGATAGCTCTTATACTTTGCTCTAGTATGTTGTTTTCCAGTGGTACTGGTGTTAATCACAGGCTATTTAGCAGCTGCAAGTCCCAAAAAAAGGAGTCAGGTTCTTGACAGTAGATGCAATCTTTAAATCTTTCCTCCCATCCTTCCCTCCCCAGACCTGTGAGCATGGAGTTTACTTCTTGATGTTCTCAAGACTCAGCTGGGGCTGGTGCTGGGCAGGGACGGTGTGTTGTGCCAGGGCCAGAGCAGCAGAGCAAGGTGTGACGCTGTAGTCCTTGTCTAATAGGCCTCTTGGCCACAACATTTACCCAGAGAGTTAGAAGACGAGATTAACTCTTTTATTTTCCAGGAAAGCACTCCAGCTGCCTGGAAGGAAGCACTCTTCCTGCTCATCAGGACTGCACCAGCAGCAGGGACCAGAGCAGGAAAATTCTAAGGGTAAGCAAGACTTACCTCATAAGCAAGAAACTCGCTTGTCTTGCACAGGGGGTCATGTTGTATTTCATTGCCTGTTGATATATAACTTCTAATGTAATTCACTTTATGCAAAAATACAGAAGTCATTCTGGGAAGGGCACAGCAATCTCTCCCACCAGTGGCTTCACTACAGAGGTACTGAGCTGTTTTCTCTGCCCCAGCCCATTCCTTGTTATTCACTGTTGTTACCAGAATTATTTTTTCTCCTTTTTTAACCCCCTGCTCCTTTTCATGTTATATCTGCCCGTGGCCTCGCTGAGGGATCACTTTATAGAACGCTTTTGTATAGCAGTCTGGAGTACAATTTAAGCTATAAATTTTCAAAAGCACAAAAATCAGAGGGATGTCTTAGGCCATGGTCAAATAATCGCTGCCCACAGTGTTTGAATTGTTATTGCACTGTGTTATCTGCTGCTGCCCCTGAAAGTCAGAAAGGCTGGGTTTAGTTTCAGGTGGTTCCCAATCCATCTGAAGCCTGCAGGTTTAAGCTGGACCAGGAACACAAGTTGTTCAAGCATGCAGAAGCCTCTTGGGGTCATGACTGCCTTCTAGAACACCAGATCCTGTATGAAGTTATGAAAGGGTGATCAATTAATACAAGAATCTTCAGTTCTGGAAAAAAAAATGAAAGCACGCAAATAAACCAACATACAAGTGATAAGAAGAGAGAGAGAAGATGAACTTACACCCTGCAGAATTCTTATTGTACAACAATCTAGAAAGTAGCAAATAGCAGAACAGTCATGTGTTTTCATTGTTCTTATAACATTAATGAGAAAATGCCGAAAGCAGTTGCAATTATTTTGAATTTGTGGCCAGACACTAATATCTAAGAAGAGGGCTATGTAAGCTTGCTTAGTCTTAGTGGCAGAAATTGCTTTTTCTTACTGCACATCAACAGAAAAGGAGCTATAGATATATTCCCTGGCAATATCATCCCATTGAGGGCAAGATACCTTTCTGAATTGCAGAATGGCCTCCTTAAAGTAAATGGGCCATTAGTGATTGAATTCAATCATCCAGATGATAGCTCTAGCTGGCATCGGGGTTGAGTGCAGAGTGACAGATTTTACTCTGTGTCATGGGCAGTCATCAAGAGCTCTCCAGAGACAAAGAAGGAGCTGCTTGCTGGGTCGCTCTGAGAGATGACTGCATCATGCCTGGGTACATGCTAGCTGGGATGTTAGTGGGTGTGATGCTGCAGCATGTTGGCTTTCCTGCACATCACAGCAGCTGTGAGGGACCTGTGTACAATCTGGCAGTGGGGAGGAGAGAGGCCATCGCCCATATTACTGCTCTTCTGTGGTTATCTCAGCCCTCTGAGAGTCAGTCACCTCTGTATGGGCAGTGACTGCCACACAGGTGCTGGAGTCATGATGACCTGAGCTCTTCCTTCACATCCTCAGTGCTTTGTCGATGTGTACCTAGAGCATCACTCACAGCAGACCCATGTGTCTGCCCCTGTGACCACTCTCTGGGAGACAGCTGCCCATTTATTTCTATTGGTTTGCTTGTCTGCAGAGTCTGGATTTATTGACACAGGTGGAAAAAACCCAAACCACACCTTTTCATAGTATGGTCATTTTGACTTTAAGCCGGCCAATTAGCCGGTGCAGGCAGGCAGGTCTGCAAGGACAGGAGGTACTGAGAGAGCAGAAGCAATCAAGAGGACCTGTGGGGAAACAAAGCAGCTCCAGGCAGTGCCCTCCTACCTCCAGGTTATTTCATCAGCCCTAGATTAGCAGCAGAGTGGTTATTTTGTCTATCTGGAGACATGGATTGATGTGCCTCGAGGGATGTGCTGCAGGAGAGAAGTTTGAGATTAGTTGCCTCTGACCGTTTCTGTGATAAAGTGCTACAGAATCAGGGTGGCGGCTGACTAAAAAACATGATAATTCAAGAGATCTGCTGGACAGTTGCAAAAAATTCACATGGTTATCTGTGTCTGAAGAGGGGCAACTGACTTTATGAGGAAAGCATTGAATTAAAAGCTGCTAGGAACCAAATCCGCTTGCTACCTACATAGCAGACACACAGACACGCACAGATACTTGTTCTGCCTGAAGGGTAAATACCAGCCTCTCATCTCTGGAAGGTGCAAATCTTAAAAGTGGTAAGTTAGTGGAGGAGATGCTGGGAAACCAACATGTAAATAGTGCTATTGGCATCTTAAATTCACATTTTATAGCTGTGATGTTAACATTGACCATAGGTGGGCTACAAACAAAATCAGAGCCTGCCTTACTGTGATAGTGACAGCTTCATATTATATGTTTTCTTCAGTTTGAATAGACGGGTCAGCTGGACTTCCCAGTCCATTCCAATGTATTTTCTAATTTGACAAGGAAATTATTCAATTGAATAAAAAATATAATTTTATGTAAAATATATTATTTTATCTCTGTTGCTTGACAGTGCTTATTTAAGTAGCTGTAGACTTTTGGATCCAACAGATTTGGAAAAAGAAGACTTGACCATGAAAAGCTACCATTTCACCACAAAAATCTTCAGGTTTTCTTTGTAGGCAGCAAATGGCCCTCTGTGGACAATAACTGTTCTACAGATGTAGCTCTGCATTGTCCTCTTAGGCAGCTTCCCTTCCTAGGCATGATTGTAGGTTAACATGCTGCTGTAAAGTCTGACTTGGGCTGCCAGGTCTTTGATTAGAAAGAACTTGAAGGATTGAGCTGGATCAATAGAGTCAGTTTTAATTAGGTTGTAATAGTGAGTGTCAAAAGCCACCAGACTCTGACTCAAACAGAATAAGAAAGGATCAGGAGCCAGCCTCAAAGGTGAGTAAATAAGTGAGTCTACAGTAGATGGGGATTTTGAGGGAAATGAGAACATCACTGCTAAGGTTTAGGAAAAGCCAAACAGCAGAAAAATAGGCAGCACACAGTCTGGGATCTTAGCATAAAAATGACAATAAACATTTTCCCCAAGTTGTTCTGTAGATGCTGAGTTACATTACCTGTGAAATCAGTAGCACCTCAGCCTGGATCCTTTTCTTGGTGCAGAGTGGCTGCCTTCAGGTTATATTAATCTAAAAAGACAGAAACATTAGATAGTGCCAGAACATGAACTGAATTTTGATAAGTGTTTGCTTTTAAAAGGTTATACAGAATTTGATTGCAATCAGCAGCTCAGGGTATGCTAGTCATTTTCAGACTCCTTCCATATGCTTTGATATTTGGCTATTGGTACCTGCATAGTCAGAATTTTAGTAAGTAATTCAGATGTTCATACACAACTTTTCAGATCCTGATTTCAGTCCATCTCCTTGATTAGATTTCAGGTGTTTCACTAGTCGTTAACACAGTTCTCTAGTAATGCCAAAGCTTTACCTTCTGGCATATTTATCTGGCTATGATGTGGCTTTTCTGATAGAAAATTCTTGCAACCCTTTGAAAAATATATGTTGAAATATTAACCCATGTTTCATTTTTGTTATGTTGAAACAGAATCTGTCAGAAGTGGAATATTATTTCTTTTAACAAATATTTTAATTTATTTTAATGATAAAGCTTTTATTCTACATGGCAGTATTGTGACATTATTTACCTAATGTTCTGTTATCCATTAAAGTTTTGCCAGAATAAACCACACCTTTATTTGCCATTATTAGTAAGTATTTGAAAATTAGATCAGAGTTTGGGTGCTTGCCCCTGATAAGAAAATAAATAGGTGATTGTTATAATTAATCAAAAGGCAAATACCTTCAAGAGGCTGGGAATTTTGTTATCTTACTTTACAAAATGTAAGAAAAATCAAGCAACCAGATGGGCTCCCAGCCATATGGTTATCATATTATAACCACATGGGTCAAATTGTTTGCCTAATCACTTTATATTCAAACATACACACAGAGAATAAAAATTTTCCAGTTTAGAGGAAAATGTAATATCTTAAATGTCTCAGAATAGTCTGTAATCATCCATTTTATTATATTTGGTGTTTTATGATATATTTTTATATTTGACTATGGACATGTGTCTTTTCATTAGCTGCAGCTATGTTGCCTTAAAGAAGTTCTTGATCTTTAGCTTATTCTCAAGCACTTATCACTGCAGTTTTTTTGGAGACTGCAGCTTCCGATCTGCTGGTAAAGCTACTTGTGAAACTCTACCCATTTCAGTCAAACTAGGTTAACAAATACTTAAACTGTGACAAGTCTAATGAATTAGATTACCCTGAAGGGAGAAGCAAAGTAATTGTACTGCAAATATCCATCTGTACTCGTCTTGCCAAAAATTTCTGAATCCCTCAACCAGACCAGACAGAGAGCCTGAAGAGTCAAGCTTCGTGGATTTTTTTTAGCCAGATACTAATTAGTTTATAATCTCCTTTTTTTTCTCTTCTGACTTGCAAGAAAAAGGAAAAGTTTACCAGTATGGCTAAGTGAAGTATGAAGAACACTTTTTCATATTTAAAGGGTGGAGAGGAACGGTAGAGAACCACAGAATGGAATAACAGCAAATGTAAAAACTTCACATAAGCTTAACTCCATCGAATTAGTCTCTGGTAAAAACAGTGAGCCAGATAAAATAGTAAGAGGTACAAGAACAAAGTTATCTCCAGAACAGGAGGAGCAGAAGGAGAATTATCATCCATTTTTGCAGAAGAAAAAGAAAAAGTTTTCTTCTTGGAAAAAAAAATATAACAAAGGAAAAGTCAATAGTAGGAAAAGTAGCATCAGTATGAAGGCTTGAAACAAGAGCTCTACCCAGGAAGTTAACAATGTACAATGCATGGTATCACATGCTTAAACTTTTCAGAGGCTGCAGGAGCCTGCCTATGGGAGCTCACCGCTGCACAAGGCCCTGGGGGTTTTTTCTAGTGATAATATGTTCTGAGTTTTCCCTCTGAATTTTCGAACAATAAGCATAGCAGGGAAAAAAGGCAACAAGCAGCTGTTGCAGCATGGCAAATGATATTTATATTTTTTTATTCTGAATGATAATGGCAAAGGGCTAAATCCTGCCCCTTTTCACACTATTATCTGTATCCTGATGGAGTAATCTCTGCATTATTAATGAAATTTCATTCTTTTCCAAGTTAGCAGAACTTATTTTGTGGTGTTAGCAAAACAGAGTAGAGGTCAATAGGGTTTATGAGAGGAAGGGAAGAGTAGGCTGAGAAACCACAGGGCAGGAACTGGCAAAAAGAGCAAGCAAGCAAGCAGGCAAGTAAGCAGGCAAATTGGACTAGGAGCAATAGTAGCCTCAGTGCTACTGTGCAAACTGGAGAAACCCAGCACTAACAACATGGACAAAGCACAGGAAATCCCGTGCTCCGTGACAGGCCACTTAACTGACTGATTATAGCACATTTTAGGTTAGTTCCCTGTAATTATAATTATTATTTCGTAACAGGTAACCGTAACTTTGATCCTGCATTTAGTGTTTTATATAATGTTACACTGTAATAGCAACGTGCATGTGCTTTATAAAGTTTTATACATTCATCAAGATCTCAGCCAGGTGAGGGCTCGGACAGGAGGTGTGGGTCCCATGCTGGCTGAGGTCAGAATTTTGCAGTCAGGATGGGAGCTGCTGAGCCTGGGGCAGGGAAGAAGCAATCAGAGGGTGAAGCCTGGGCTAGTTGGTGGAGGCCACCACGATACTGCAAGAACCATAAGACCAGGAAAACTATGGAGAAGGGGCAGTGTATGCACAAACTGCTGCAGTAGAGCCCATCACTGCAGGACTCCTTGGGTGAAATTGTGGCTCTTTTGAAGACATGGAATTTACCCTTGATTTCAAAGTAGCAAGAATGCCCCCCTTTCCTATTGACACTGCTTTGTTTGCCTGCTAAAAGAGAAGTGCTGTTAGCTTTTGCTAAGTTTTGTATTTCTATTTTTCAAATCTTCAGTAAATTATAAAAACAGACAATATTTTTTAAATTGAAAGCACATTAAATTGTTGAGTGATTATGTATGGATCACACCCTTTATGAAAGCTAAGCACTGAAAAACAAAGAAATGAGTATAATAAATCCTTTTCCTTTGCCCATTTTAAACAAATGCATTACTCCTATAAAGTGCAAAAGCATTAATTCTCCATTGCAAAAAAATTTCTCTGTCTCATGACCAGTAGACTTTTAGTATACAATTTTCATTTTGTCACCCGATATTTTTAAGTGACAACATTGATAAGGAAGCCTCCATTAATAAGCTTTGTTTAAATAATTTCATTCTTTCAGAATGATTTTTAATCTTTAATTAAGAGGAAGACCTTGATAACAGAATGGGTCAGGTCATTGGCAAGAATAGGTAGAAACCAGGTATTTCAACTGAGAATCATTTTTTTGTCACTTACACTGTCCTTTTTTTAACTAGAGGTTTTTCAGAAATAAAAGAAGCTAATCTTGAAGTATTAGACAGTTTGTTTCAAGAGATTATTGGAATTGGCTGTCTTTCCTTTTGTCTGAGCTAAGAATTTTGATACCCAAGGTTATATCAAAACATAGCTGTCTTGAGTGTGAATGTATGTCTGTAATGCTGTTATTGCCTGTAAGACTCCCCACATTTTTGTCTTATTTGTCTGACAAATCCCTCTCCTAAATCAGGGAAAAAAATTATGCAAAATCTTAACTGTCACTTAAATCTAAATTTCTCATTTTTGTGGTTACTAAGGGGAACAGAATGTTGTGGTGTTTAAACAAATCCCTAGAGACTGAGATAAAATATTTCCAAAAGGATATGAATTGTTCCTCTTAATCTCAATGGCATCTTAACCATTAAATAAAGTAAATTGAGTACTGCTGTTTAGCCTTTCTTACATAAGAAGAAAGTTAAAAAGTGTTTATCAACCAAATTGATAGGGATAAAGTGAAAAATGAACAAACAAATGACACAATTATGCCACTACCTGTGGAACTTGTCTACACATGGTTTCAGCATACAAGAGAAGAATAAACAACAAAGGAGGATTTAAAATTGAAGTACGCTTATATAAAAAACAAAAGTCACCACTGACACAAATATAAGACAGAAAAATACAAATCACATAATTATCCAGTAGAAGGACTTTACATTTATTTTTCAAGATCTTTTGATTCTTGAAGTATTAGCTAAGATCAACACAGGTTGCATAGGTGAGAACACTTGTAAGTGATATTCAAACTATACCTCTAAAAAGTAAGAGAACTAAAGGAAACGCATGTTAACCTTTCCCAGTCTTTAAATCCCAAGAAATTCTGATGACAGCCTTTAACTCACAGAATTTCTCAACTGAAAGGTGAACAAGTATCTTCACAGAACCAAAGAAGCTACTCTGTCTTTAAGATGGAATTTGCTTAGTAAGCTTGACTATGTAGGTGTTGTCCAGAATGATTTATTTGTAATCTTTGCCAAGAGTTTTTGATTAAAATCCTGTGGACCTCATTAGCAAGAGAAAATTATATCAGCTTTTGCAATATAGGAAAATTATAAAACTTTTGTGTAAACTAACATGAAAACTTTCCAGATTAAAGAAAGGATCTTCTTAATGTGCATAAATTCTTTAGGCTGTGTATTAGGAAAATGTTCTTCACCCAGATGGTAGTTGGGCACTGGAACAGTTCCCCAGGGAAGTGGTCACAGCACCAGCCTGACAGAGCTCAAGAAGCCAAAGCTCTCAGACACATGGTGGGAATCTTGAGACTGGCCTGTGCTAGACCAGGAGTTGGACTTCAGTGATCCTTGTGGGTCCCTTCCAACTGAGGATATTCTGTGGTTCTAAGACTTTATGATTCATTCAAGCCTGACGACATAACAAAATTATCAAGGCAATGATACATTTCTGCAATTAAGAACTCGAGGTCTGAATCCAGATTCTCTGTTTGGTACTGCTATTAAGGTAATAAGATATTTAATAAAACTTATTAAAAATAAAACTACAGGAAGCCTATGATATCTCCAGGTTTCCAGAGCATATGGAAGTTACAACCCTTTGTGCTTTACCTCTACCTTTGCAACTGATATTTTATTAATGCAACAGGACTTGTATAGCGGTGTATTTTATGTTAAAAGAGTATCATTTTGCATAATTTCAAATGACAGGATACATCTTTGTGTCACATGTATTGAAATTTAGAGGACTTCTTCACTTTGGAAAGACCTCAGAGATAACCTAGTAGTAGGAAGATGGATGACAACACTGAGCTTGCTCACTGATAACTTTTGAGCAACCACCTCTAATCAAATTCAACGTGCTGAATTAAGTGCCCAACTCCCCAAGGTTGAGACATTTCTGTTCTCTGGGGGCTGATATGCAACAGCTGAATATAAAGAATTCCTTCAGTTCAATGAAAACGAGCTCTACACCCTGTGGGAGTGGTGAAGAGAAAGGTCTCTGGATCCAGTTCTGAATTTGGTTTTGGATGCAAACATCTGTGATGGACTAGCAATCTCTTGTTTGTCTCACATCCAGGTTACCACAGGTTGAAAAACAGAGACTCCAGTTTTATTATGTTATTGCATATGATCTGGAAAGCAGTCTCAGAATCTGCACAATTCAAGGTGAGTGTAGAAGCCTGAAACCATTTGTAAAGGAAAAAGTGATTGGTTTTGAAGAACTGCCACAGACACAGAATATTTCACTCCACAGATCCATATACTGCATATAGATATACTGCATAGTAGTGTTTCATGTTGATAATTTCTCCAGATGCTTTGACAACCCCCAGGGTGTTAATAATTCCAGCCTAGGATTCAGAGAATTGGGATGAGATTTAATATTCCACCTTGCTCCTTTGAAATTGTTACTCTGCTATTTCCTAGATTTGGTTGCTTTTCTTTTCCTCATTAACCCTTGGTCTGTGCTGGTGTATCACTTCCACTGGCAATTCAATGCCAGAGGATTCCCCGTTGTCAAAGCTACTCGTCTAAAGCAAATGGAAATTATTTCCCTCACACAGAATGTTTTTAAAAGTAGAGATATTGATTATCATGGTTTCACGATCGATGGAATAAGACAAAAGAACAGAGACTAAAAGAAAATACTTGGGAAAAAAGTGTTTAATGCTCTACACATTTTTTTTCAAGATATTCTGATCACCCCATATATATCAATAATTTTGAGAAATTGATTTCATTGCTTCTGAACTTTCAACTGTCAGCTCTTCAACGGATATAACATAGAGGTCTAGAAACAAATGTGGTTTTCAAGGCAATTACAATATGTAACCAACATTTCTTTTTTTGCAGACTGATTTCCGTTCCCCCTCCCCAAATAATGACAACATTTATAAGGGTAATGAAGTGTTCCAAGGACAATTAGGAGTTCTCTGGGCCTCAAAGCATCCTGCCTATACTGGCAATTAACTCACCTTCCTTTTAGGGGGATCAAGCACCTGTATCTATTTTCATGGCCTTGAGAAAATACAATGTGTATGTCAGGGTCATTGAGAAGAAGTATAAAACATGTTCTTTCCTTCACTCCTTAAAAATCTGCTATATCTCCACAAATCAGTTTGTTTTGAGGCCTTTTACACTAAACCAACAATTGCTGTCCATCTTTTGGACTTGTGGTATCCGTCTGGAGGTATGGGTAATTCTAGATGTCTTAGGTATCTTCAAATAAAGAAAAAAAGATTCTCCACATCTTTTAGATTACATGCATCTAAAAACCCTCCTTTGCTAAGGACCCAAAACCTTCCCAGCACTTCAATCACTTTAAAACTGGAAAAGCTCCTTCCTAGATCAGAAATGCTGAATACATCCCAGTGCTTGTTGCTGCACAGTTATCTTGCCCATTACTCTGGCAGCACAGCATGGCACAGAAAATGAGGTGCTGATCTTTCCTACAGGGGTGAGATTGTAACAATATAACTGAATTGGGTGAACATTTCCGCTCTAGATCCTCTTTGTTGTGCAGAACTATGTCACGTGAGCAGTATTCTGATAGTCTGGTGCTGCTTTTGCAATTTTGTGCCACAACCCTATAGATTAACTTACTCTAGCCCTAGCAATTTTAGTACTGAAGGCAATTCAGGCTGGTTTGGTAATGTCAGCTCCTAAAAATCACAGGTACTCTCTGAACTGGTTCATAGAACTCTGGTCTCTTTTCAGGAGGTTGTGCCACCAGCATTCAACTTGGCACAGCAATGGGAATTCAGATCTGCTTGAGCTTGGCGCCAGAACCAAGGCAGCTTTGTGTCTTGGAGCAAAAGTGATGTCAGGGCAGGTGTCCTAGCTCTGCCTGCGGATGAGATTGATCTCCCTTTTCCAGCAAGTAGTTGTAAATATAACTGCAATAACTTGCCCTAGCAAGATAAATGTAACCATGTGCTGTTGGAGAAGGGTACCTCCCAAATGACAGTGTGCTGTGAGACAGATAGATCGATCTATACACATATCCATGCATGATTGATTTATCCATATGTTTTTTTTTCCCCTCTGTGACCATTATGCTCCAGGCAGCCATGGCACCTTTCTCTTCTAGGAGTGCTAACTATCCAGTTTTCTCTCCATCAGGGTTAACAGCCTGCCTGTGAGCAGTTTTTGATCTTTCACAGGTGCTAACTACCCTTTACCTCTCAAGTTGCTCAGCTGATCAGCAATTTTGTGAGACCCTCTGAAATCACTGCATGCTTGAGAGCTCCCGTATTTTCCCAAGCAGATTTTAAATGGAAAAAAAAAAAAAAAATCTTTTTCCTTCTCTTCCCCATGACTATCAGATGGACAGGGTGTATGGATCAGAGAGGCAGCCGGGGAGCAGGTGGGAATGGAATGCACTGGAGGACGTGCTGGGGATGCCCCAGGGATGCTCTGGGGACACGCTGAGGGATGCACTGGGGAGGCGCCGGGGATGCGCTGGGGATGCGCTGCGGATGCGCTGCGGATGCGCCGGGGATGCGCCGGGGATGCACTGGGGATGCGCCGGGGATGCGCTGGGGATGCGCTGCGGATGCGCCGGGGA